>JALIZH010025568.1:0-56761 GCA_030522465.1 Rhipicephalus appendiculatus
CATACGCACAGGTATACACAGGAAGAGCGCGAACTAACAAGTGTCACAGTTGTTACTTCCCTGTTTGGAACAGCTCGTTTCTTTCGAAACGGGGCCTCTGCAGTGAACGAAGGGACCTTCGTGCACTCTGTAACCCAAACGCCACCTTCCCCGGCAAAAGCACACAACGTGAAACAGCCCATCCCCCCACCCCAAGATAAGCGCGCGCGCGCGCACCCGGGCAAAAGTGACTACGCCCTGGAGGGCAAAGTACAAGTCGGGGTGTTGGGGAGCCAACGCGTCGCAACGAGTAGGGCGCCGAGCGCGCTCTTTTGCGCCATCACGTTGGTTTGCTGGTAAGGCAGAGAACACGCTGATATTCCCCCCGAGCTCTGCGTACTGCCAACGGCGGATGGTGTATATAAATAGCTCACCGTTAGTACGCTGTAGCATGTGCGCTCCTCTGGCGTAGCGGTTAGCTTCGCGCGCTGCGGAGCGAGAGTTCGCCCGTTTGATTTCACGCGTCGAAAAACACTTTTCTGAATTATTTTTCTTCGTTGCTTATATATATATACACACACACACACACACACACACACACACACATATATATATATATATATATATATATATATATATATATATATATATATATATATATATATATATATATATATATATATATATATATATATATATACGCAGCATGACGCCGACGGCGACGGCGAAAAGCAGCCGAGAGTGTCCATATAATTCCTATGGCAATAAAATAAAGAGTTGTTGCTGCCTGTGCGCAGCAAATTAAGGCATACGCCCAGACGTTGCTACCAGTGACATTCTCCGATAAATTATTGTGACGCTGTGCAGGTAACAAGGGCATCAGAAAATTAAACCGCAGAAAAAAGACAATCCAGATAAAGCAAATACACATTAAATTGTGTTTTCTCTGTAAAATGAGAAGAAAAACGATAACTCTTGTATTTCTTAAACAAATGTTCGAATTCGCCATGATGACACGCAACCACAAGCACAGACTGGTAAATGAAAGCCGAATCTAGCAAGTTCTAACGCTGTGGTATGAACACATAGCGATCCACTGCTAGGGCAATGATGGCACCCTTGGCGGGCCCAACAAAATAACCCAGTATACGAAACTGTCTTTTCTGAGAAGTGTAACTGAGTAAGACATAACAGTGATGATTGTGGAACTCGTGAACTTAAAATTCACGTCATATATGGCGCCCCTTCAAAGCGCGAGGATCCTACCGGCTGGTTGGGCTGTGATACTATCCGTGGGCTTTCTATTTCTGAATTAGGGAATGCTATGGCGCGTGATTCCTGAGGGCAACTTTCGAGATGGCTGCTCAGCGCTGGGTGGGACGTTTTTCTATACCCCGTGATGCAATAATTCTCTGCTCTTTTTATACATGAGGATGTGCTGGCGAAGAAACACCTGCCAACCATCTACGCATATTTGATTGTGCTCAGGCGGCCATGGTAAGCCATGGTCAAACACTTTGTGGGCTATTCGAAAAAAGTCTACTCAGATAATGAATTCAGATATGTTTCTCTCGGTCTCAATTCGCCTTCGCTGTTTTGCCTGGTGGGTTCGCCAATCTATTGTCTATCTTCGTGGGACAGAAAAGTCCATAACATGTTGTAGATAGCGTTCGCTCGCAAGTACGCAAGTACCTAAGTTTGTGTGAATGCATTGTCTTCCACAAACGCTTTCTATTCATGCACGTGAAAGCGACACTAACGGCGTCAATTAAAATATGTATGATGTTATAAATGCAGAACAACGTAGAACTGTCTGGAAACGGAACATGAAATGGCAGCATGATGTGCCTGCTGTTGTCCCCCCGATCAATCCTTGTTGTTGCTGTATTTCGTTATATCTTTCCGCAGGTTCGGCCCAATACCCAGCGATAAACCTATTTCAACCGTCAAGGCGAGAGTCTTTCAAAGCCATACAAATTCCACGCGCATATAGGAAATTTCATTGTTTCACTCGAAATTAAGCTTAGCTAAATTGTTTTTCTGACATAGTACGCATAGCAACTATTATACATGTAAGTAAAGCATGAGTTCATGGAAATTCCAATCTCTGTGCACGAGTTACTTGCTACGGTAGTGCCAATTAGCCGAGGTTGCGTAATTAAATCTGGCCGAAATGTTTGACGTGCTTTACGAATAGACGAGCACTTCTTTGCCGCTCGATGCGGGCTGAAGAAAATAAATATTGTTTTGATACCCTGTATTATGTTCAGCTGCCAGTCGTTAAGGTTCTGTTGACTTCCTTCCAATCGAGCCTCAAGTCTTGAAGTCCTTAAACGCAGCATCTGATCCATACTGTGATATAGCATAGAAAGAACGAAACCGAAACTGCGCGATCGGCGTGGAAGACAAGGAGGATTGCACGGTATCGGAAATAGCGCGTGCCAGCGTTCGAGGAGAGCAGCGTTCGAGACAGTTCTCGGGTGGACGTCCGGTCCGGACAACTGAGTTACGTCCTCGAGGCGCTGGGCTGTTCCAGGACTCCGGCTGGGTGAGAGGCCCAGGGACCAGGCAAGGTGCCGTTGTTCCCGCTGCCGTCCAGAGCTGCTGCGAGTTCCGGGTTGCTGTGGACCGCTGTTTCAGCAGCTGTTCCAGGTAGCTGGCACCACCCCGGTGTGCTGCCGGAACGAACATGGTGGCTGCTGAGCTGCCAAGCTACCACTACCGTGCTGCTGTGGCTGCGCAAGACTGCCTTGTCCTGGAGTGGGCTGACTCACGCTGAGGACATCAGTGAGCCAGAGGTCCATCGTCCCGAGCGAACAACGTCGAACAAACCCCCAGATAAACACGGTGAGAGACGCCTGATTCAGACACGTATTTAGACCAAGACCGCACGTGCCAGATTATTAGATGCGGAGCAGCTTATGGCGAAGTTCAATGCGGTGGTGGTGGTGTGCTTCCTGACCACCCTAACTGCGAATGCGCGAACACTCTCCGCACACCTCCTCTCCAACGCTCCCCCCTCTCTCTCCTCTAGGCATCCCTCCCCGTGGCGTACCGCCCACTGCGCATGCGCGTCCCCTCCCCCCTCTCTCCTCTCCTACGCTTCTCCCTCCGGTGGTGGTGGTGTGCTTCCTGACCACCCCTAACTGCGCATGTGCAAACACTCTCCTCACACCTTCCTCCTACGCTCCCCCCTCGCCCTCTTCTAGGCATCCCTCGCTAGCGACCATACCCCCCACTGCACATGCGCGTCCCCTCCCCCCTCTCTCTCCTCTCCTACGCTCCCGTCGTTCTCCTCTAGGCATCCCTCCCGTGCCGTTTACACTCCCTTCGCGCATGCGCATCCCCTCCCCCCTCTATCCTCTCCTACGCTCCCCCTCTCTCGCCTCGCAACGCCGACGCAGGCAGCGTCTGCTTGCGAGTTCCTTGATTGAAAAAACCGACTGCTCGCACTGCACAACCATTCAACGCCGACGCAGGCAGCGTCTGCTAGCGAGTTTCTTGATTAAAAAAACGGCAGATCCCACGCACTGTGGTAATCGATGTGATGTGTTCCATATTAGCACTTGTCATTAATGCTCGTCGTAAAATCACGTCACTCAATACCAAATTTGTTGTATATCAAGCTAGCGAAACGGCCACGAGAGTGCCATGAGCGTGGCATGCAAGTCATGTGGCACATGACATGCCACGATTTTCATATTACCACTTGTCATTTATGCTCGTCATACAATCACGTCACTCAATACCATATTTGGTTTACATCGAGCTAGCTAAACGACCACGAGAGTGCCATGAGCGTGGCATGCAAGTCATGTTGCACATGAGATGTCATTATTTCCACATTACCATTTGTCATTTATGCTCGTCATAAAGTCACGTCACTCATTGCCAAATTTTGTGTATATCAAGCTAGCGAAACGGCCGTCAGCGCGCCGTGAGCGTGGCATGTAAATCATGTTGTACATGACAGGCAGGACATGAATTTGATATTACCACTTGTCATTTATGTTGGTCATACAGTCACGTCACGCAATACCAAATTTGGTGTATATCAAGCTAGCGAAACGGCCGTCAGCGCACAATGAGCGTGGCATGTAAATCATGTTGTACATGACAGGCAGGTCATGATTTTGATATTACCACTTGTCATTTATGTTGGCCATGCAGAAATGTCGCATCGTACCAATTTTTAGATATATCAAGTTAAGAAAACGGCCTCAGGAGCACTTGACCATGGCATGTGAATCATACTTTTCATGACATGTTAATAATGATTTTCATATGACCAGTCATTGATGTTTGTCATACAGTCATGTTATGCCATGCCAATTTTGCTTTAAATCCCATTAACGATACGGCCAGGAGAGCACAAAATCGCAGGCGGCTAGATAGATAGATAGATACGCTCAAAGTCACCGAAGTTCGCTAAGAAATGCTTCGCACTTAAAACCGCCAGATCCCACGCACTGTGCGAATCGATGTGATGTGAAGCAGCCAGCAAGCAGCAAATCACGCTGTACATAATATGCAGGTCGTTATTTACATGTTAGGACCTGTCATTTGTGTTCGTCCTACAGTCATGTCGCGCAATAGAAATTTTGGTGTATATTGTCACGTGGTCGTGACGTCGACGAAGACAGAACTCGGCGGGTTCAAAATGAAGCTGTTTATTAGGCCGTACTTGTGACCGGTAAACAGAAAGTCAGATTACAGCAATACACACTGCCCTGATAGCGGCGAACAGAGCGTCGGCTGTCGATCAACTGAACATCGTTGGAACGCGCCGGCTTTTATAAGGCACGCGTCGAACATTCTAGCCTTATCAGTAGTCGTCGCGCAAGCTCTGGAATAATCTTGAGTGTAAGCGTCTTGCGTGCAATCTTAACAGAACGATCTACTACAAGCGAGAAGCTTCTGGAACAATAAGGCGCGGTCTGCGCCGAGTACTGTTGATAATCTTTATGGGCGGAAATCGAATACAGCAACTGTGAAAATTAGAAACGCGCGTGGCAATGGGCACCGTGCATACGTTAGGAGCCGCCACAGTCGCGCACGGCCTCCAGCGCCAAAGCGGCCACGGCCGCAGATTTGGTGTGATACAGAAGCAGACGACGCAAGCGGCGGCAAGCCACTGCGCCGTGCTTTGGTGCTTCGCTTGAGGCGTTTTCGTTACCGTTTGCTTTCAAAAGACGGTAACTTGTTAGCAGCAAGCGCGTGTGCTTTTTTTCGCCAGATTTCGCGCACCCTCAGGTGAACGCGGCCACATCAAATTCTTGGCGAAAACGACAACGGAGGCGACGAGCCCCTTGAGCGAAACAGCACGTGTGTAGCGCGGGCCGCTTCGCTCACTAAACGATCAAAGCTTATCACCCTCGGGTTTACGCGGCAGCAAATTCGGCGGCAGCTTGAAACAGACGACAGCAGCGATTGTACTGATCGCGTTGATAACGCGGACGGACCGTCGCTCTGACCACTGGCCAAGCGAGAAAAGCATTGGCATCGGAAAAGGCGTCGGTCGCGATTGCTCCCCCTGTGCAAGCGGCTGAGAACAACCTTCCAAATCTGCGTTTGTTGCCGCTAGAGGCGCCTTCATGAATTACGTTTGCACGGAGCCTATATCAACCTAGCGAACTGGACGCAAGCGCACCATGAGCATGGTATGTAAATGACATTGTAGATGACATGCACGCCAAGATTTTCATTTTAACACCTGCCACTTATGTTCGCTTAATTTTGACCTCGATTCGCTACGAGACGCGAGACCCATCTGCCTCCGTTTCGCATGCGTTCGTATTCTCGCGCGCTGAGCATCGTGCAGATGCCACCCGCGTTCCAGCGTTTAAATTGACGGGCACTTTGTCAATTCCAATTTTGTTCTTGGAACGCCTGTGTCCACTGAGACGGGGTGGGTCAGAATGGAACATGATGCGCGCGTCTCCCCTCCTTGCATGATTAGAGACGCTGGGCACAGCGACGCTAGGGAAGCAAAGCGCGAGCGCTGTAGAGTCCAACGCAGCCGGCGTCCGTTTGCGCGCCCCGGCGCCCACCTGGCACTGTGCCAGGGCACGGCTGGAGGGACGGACGGGCGGACGTGAGCATGAGACATTAAAGGCTTTCACCTTAAAATTTGGTGTATATCAAGCTAGCGAAACGGCCACAAGAGTGTCATGAGCGTGGCATGCAAGTCATGGCGCACATGACACGTCATGGTTTCCATATTACCACTTGTCATTTATGCTCGTCATACAGTCACGTCCCTCAATACGAAGTTTGTTGTATATCAAGCTATCGAAACGGCCACGAGAGTGCCATGAGCGTGGCGTGCAATCATGTTGCACATGACATGTCATGATTTCATATTACCACTTGGCATTTATGTTCGTCATACGCTGACGTCGCGCAATACCAAATTTGGTGTATATCAAGCTAGTGAAACAGCCGTCAGCGCGCCATGAGCGTGGCATGTAAATCATGTTGTACATGCCATGCAGGTCATGATTTTCATGTTACCACCTGTCATTTATGTGGGGCATGCAGAAATGTCTCATCGTACGAATTTTCGGATATATCAAGTTAAGAAAACGGCGTCAGGAGCACAATGGCCATGGCGTGTAAATCCTACTTTTCATGACAAGTTATTCATGATTTGACCAGTCATTCCTGTTTGTCATACAGTCATGTTATTCCATACCAATTTTGGTATAAATCCCATTAACGATACGGCCAGAAGAGCACGAAGTCGTAGGCGGCTAGATAGATAGATAGATAGATAGATAGATAGATAGATAGATAGATAGATAGATAGATAGATAGATAGATAGATAGATAGATAGATAGACAGACGCTCAAAGTCGCCCAAGTTCGCTAAAAAAATGCTTCGCATATAAAAAACCGACTGCTCGCGCTGCACAACCGTTCACTGGCCACCCCGTATATATAGGCACTGGATCTTGAACTGCAAGGTAGTGCCGGTGGGAGATTTTTCCTGTGCGTTGTCGAACAATAGAAATTCGCAGCGTGCGCGTTAACTAAAAGCGGACTGCGGGTCTCTGTCCAATCGGAGTCTTCTGTCTCTCATTGCCCATTTGCACCGATTGGCATGTTCCAGTAGGAAACACCCGTCCATCACTGCATGATTGCGCCTCCCCAGGTTTCTCTCTTGTGCAAAGCCGCGATGAGCGCCAGCGTCAACGCCGCCGCCAGTGTAAGCGTTAGTGCCCGCTGCTTCGCATCTACACATGGTTCCTTTTAGCGGGAGATGGTGTAATTTTTTGTCATATCTTACTAACATTTGCACTTTTGTCTGCAAATATATTTGTCAGTGTCTGTGTGTGTGCACCCGTGGCTGAGTTATTCCTTGGCTAGCGGTCCTAGGCCCAAAACCTGGTATTTCCATGACACACACAAAAACTCGAAACCCCTGAAAATACCAGAGCCTGGCAGTGATTGTTGGCAAATTGTGCCGATTTGGCTATTCAGTGACGCTTGCCTGGTGAAAACACCATTAGAATCGTTCAACGGCTGCTCCCTGGGTACTTCGAGTTTTTGTTTTCATAATTCCCTAGCCATTTTTCTATTGTTTTGAGGCAACAGAGGAGTCTAGGGTGAACACTGACTATGTTGCGCCAGATTTTGATTCGTGTTGGCCGATTCGCGCTAATGTCATCAAAGGCTAGCGAGATCATGCGCATCGACACACTGACCTCGCGGGCCACTTAAAATACGGAGCAACTAATTTTCACATATTGAAGCAAATGTGTAGCTAACACAACCTGACTTTCTCCGCCATCCCTGCGTAGCACAACCTGGTTTTCGCTGCCATCTCTGCCTACTCTGCGCTGCAGTTACTGATGCTGAATGCCACCACACGCTGCTTGAATAGCAGCGTGTGTTGTCGTTTGAATGTAAAAGTGCACAAAGACTTTCTGGTCTCAGCCAGACCATCGATATAGGCATATGCATTGAACAAATTCTGAAAAGACATCGCCTCCCTCCTAAAATTAAACGAATCAACGACATTTTGCTACACCGGACAGATCTGAGCGTCTCGTTCACTCGACATTATGCACACCACATCCACCGTGCCAACAGCCTGACATATGAGTGCTGCCAAGTGTGTGAAACAACAGCATATCTATTTGCGATTCCCCTCTTCACTTTCGCAGATAAAAAGAAAAGCCACTCACTTAGACATTGGCTACCGTTCTATTTGTCTACACAATCATTGCAAGATAAATGATATGGATACCCACGGCCACTTCTACCTTTAGTCGGGGCTTGTTTTGAAATCTGCTTAATGTGTTGCACTAAACTTCAAAGAAAGGACAAATAGACTGGAAATCAATTCCTGCCTACTGTGCCATTTGTTTTTGTTGTAATGCTTTGTAGACAAATAATAGTCGTTCATAGCTACAAATATACATTTCCTGATATAAATTTCTCATAATATTTTGATAAATATGAGCGACACATCTTTCGAAGAAAATTTTCTTGATATAACAGCGATTTTAGAAGAGAATCTCAGCAGCGGACTGAATATCTACAAGCTGTCGAATGCACTTTAAGCTTACTATACAACCGTGAAAAATATTCAAACAGTCTCATTTGCCCTTTTCCTACAGAGCATTTGTAAAGAAAACATTCATAGGCGCTACGGAAGAAGGGTTCTGTAGTCACGTAAGGTGGTGCATATAACCAATCAAAGAACCCTTTTTTGTAGCGTGTCTGTAATCAAGATCCCTAGTAAAAGCTTCCCCACAAATCAAAGGCGTCCCTGCTTTTTCAGCGTGACCATGCTTCAAGAAGTGCGCATCTGACATGTGTATTCCAGTAAAAGTTTCTCGGTTTGTTTCCCGTTGTGCAGACGTGTCCTGAAAGAGCTCACCTCGCCTTCCGACGAGAGCGTCTCCGGGGATACGCTCAAAGCTTTGACCTCCATTACCACCCTGTGGCATTCTGGGCCTAGCAGAAGCGAATCCGCCATGACCGACATCATTGTCGCCTTCGTCTTCTTCGTAATCAGTCGGGGCAACTTCAGATCTGGCTTGCAACTCTGCGTGAAATCAAGTTTAAGTGCTTATCATATCTTGTTTCACGGAATTATCTCCAAAAGTCGCTATTACTTCTGTAAAATGTTCTAAATGAAGATACGTAGCTAGAGTCAGTTCTTGTTTCGTGGCCGTCGCAAAATGCATGCAGGTTCTCGCTTCTCTTGTATTTCAAAAGAGTCGCTCATTCAGAACTGTCATTTTCTATATAACTTTCATGAAAACTCCAGTAGGCTACGTGTTTTCGCCTACGTAAACTTTGTGCTTCCGATAGATATTTAACATTTTGACAGTGTGAATAATCCCTTGACGGTATGCAGAAGTTTGTATTGTAACACGAGAATATACATATCGTGAACTGCGTCTATGAGAAAGTGTGTCGAAAGAAAAGTACATAGCGTGCAAGTTTCACACATTTTGTTTCTTTTATTCTGACCTACAGCCTCTCGATGTATAGCTTATGTTGAACACGGCATTTAGTATTAGCCTGGTCACTGGAGAGATGAGGTTAGTAAAGCATTTGTGTTTTTTTTTTCGCCTATCATTCATTGAAATGCTTTAGTACGTGTAATGGCCACGTTGACGTGCTTTGTGAGTTTTCAGTTGTACGGCAAGCTGCTTTTTTTTTTTCTCGAAAATTCAAATTTAGTGAGGTCTTTCCATAATGATGCGCATGCTTTCATCAAGCGCTAATACAACGTTTCGATAACGAGTATGACATTTAAAGCCACAAAGTTTGCTTTCTCCTCCACCAGTCAAGGCAGGGGTTTCAAACTCACCTCAGCCAGTGGGCCGCAAGCATGCAATTGATCGCACGAGGGCCGAGACAGTGAAGAATGTAAAAAAGGGGACGGGGGGGGGGGGGGGTAGGCAGTTGGCACAAATTCTTAGTAAAACTTTCCATTTCAAAGAAAACCTTTCCCATAACATATATACGGGTCATTTCTGAAAGAGATTTGATGCCAGGATTTTATCATGTCGATATCGATCTACATAACGACTAGGGTCTGGATGCCGAATCTGAAATATGGTCTAATAAAACTCGTTCTTGGCCTAGTGTGTTCGACATGCTTGAAATCAAAAGGTTGCGCGCAAAGAAGACACGTTCACAAGCGAGGGCATAGGTTGAAGCGCAAACTCGCACTGCTTTATTCATGGGTGGAGCCACATAATATAAAGGAAATAGACACACTAAGATCACGTGTGCATACGCCAAGAAAGTTCCGAGAATTCACATGCGCAGCCAGAAACTCCCTCTATCCACTATACAGGCCGATAAAAGGATCACTAGCACATGAAGATGCCTACTGTGATATAGCGAAAGCTTCGAGGATCAACCGTGCGTTCATATTTCCACTTCTACCGAATATTTTAATCTTATTCAATCGGGGATCAGACGTGCACGTATTGCAATGTTCAGCTAAATTAGTCTATTCTTTTTTCATTAGATTTTGCAAATGCTCCTTCGCTTTGTCATTTATGCAGCGCCCCTTTGGCCTATCTAGACCTTTCCGCAGCTACACTCTAAAAACTGAGCAGGGCATCGCAGGAGTAAAAAAGGCCGATTTATTCTTCAGAGTGTTGTTCTACTCTCGCAAAGCATCGGATGGAGTGAAAGCGTTGTTCACTCTCTGTGAAATGAGAGAGTGAAAGTGCTTTATACTGTAACTCTCTCAGAGAGAGTGGAATGCCCATATACTCTTCAGGCAGGAGAGAGTAAAACGCGGTTATACTCCCGCTCCTGATCTATATATATCGAAGTGCCTGCACATAACGAGTGATGACCACTTCTTAATAACTACACATATATGCAGTAAAGAGTATAATATTTGTTTGTTGTGACGTTGGAGACCGCTAATAAAAAGAACAGCGTTCCCAGCGCCTCCTAGCGAATTTCAGCACAATGGAAGGCACTTGGAACTCTTAATATCCGCGTTTCTAGCTTGGGATTTGTGTAGTTATATAAACAAATATGACCTCATTGAATCGGTCACGATCGAAACTAAATTCAAGCGGTTATTGTATTCTTCGTATATCAACAGGCATTCGTGTTTTTCGCTACGAACGTCACGCACGGAGCCTGCTGTCGTAAGCCTAATGTATACGGTACGGCTACCGTGAAGTATTATGGCTGTAGTCGCGAAACGTGAGCAAGAATGCCCGAAAATGTGTCCAAGGGGGGTGAAGAAAACCGAATTGTTCAGTGTACAGTTGAGAAGTGTGATGTTTCCTACGCAGAAATCAATAACCGCTTAGCGAGTCAGTGCGGACGCCGTGCATAACTTCAGTTACGCTAATCTTTTAGTACTGCAAGACGTTTCAGAGTGACGTTCCGATCTCGCGAAGCACAAAACAAACCCATGAAGTTTGTTTGGTTGTCGCACGAGCGGAGACGCTCAAATGTGCGGTTCTAAACGAGGAAATGAAAAGACAGATCACGGACATTACTTGTAACATCGAGAAATAAACAATCATACGCCTTCTTGCAGTGTGGTGTAGTCGGTAGCGTGTCCGCATCGCAATCAGATGTGCGTGTAACGATCGTGCGTTGGTGTCTCACTCGATCATGTATTGCTTTTTAAGTTTATTTTTTTTTTGTCTTAGTGCTCGTTAGTAGCCATCATTACGGTCCGCCCCTGATGAAAATGGTTGAAAGCAATTGAAAAGCCGAATTTTGGCCCCAGTTATGCTATGTTTTTTCGTGCGGCGTACTACTACTCCCCTTGGGTGCGGTCATGCTACTCTGCTTCGGCCAGATGTATGTTACTCTGCTGGGGTGGAGTACTTTGACCCTCTATGGGGGCATTACTCTACTCTGCCTCAAAAAGAGGTGATTTACACTGCAAAAGAGAGTGAAATATGGGACAAGAAAATACTCTCCCAAAGAGAGCGCCCGGCACTCTCTTAGTTCTTAGAGTGAAAGTGGAATTTCATATACCACTCTCACTGCGCCCGCGTGACGCGGCCCGAAGTTATGCCTTATGTGCACCGAGGGTCGCACTCCCCCAAGAAGGTCGCTGGTAAATATGGGGTTCCGATTGTTCTTTCGGCACCAATGAAGCTGCCCGTTCTTTGCTCCCGCATTAGTGGGAAGAAGACAGCACCTTGCGACAAAAGGTATGTGAGGCCCTTCGTCAAATGCGCAGTCGGAGTGATATATGAAATTCCAGTGAGCTGCAGAAAAGCCTACATAGGCCAAACGGGGCGCTGCATAAATGAGAGATCGAGTGAGTATTTGCAAAATGTAATGAAAAAAGTAAATTACTAATTTAGCTGAGCATTGCAACACGTGCACGTGTGATCCCCGATTGAATGAGATTAAGATTATCGGTAGAAGTGGAAATATGAACGCACAGTTGGTCCTCGAAGCTTTTTGTCATATCGCAGAAGGCATCTTCATGTGTTAGTGATCTTTATGTCGGCCTGTATAGTGGAGAAAGGGGGGTTTCTGGCTGAGCATGTGTAATTCTCCGAACTTTCTTGAAGTATGCTCACGTGATCTTAGTGTGTCTATTTCCTTTATATTCAATGGCTCCACCCATGAATAAAGCAGTGTGAGTTTTCGCTTCTCCCAGTGCCCTCGCTTGTGAAAGTGTCTTATTTTCGCGCAAGTATTTCCTTTCAAGCTGAAATATGGCTTTTGTTTCATGGTTATGTTTCGACACATGGTGACTATACAGGGTACCTCACGAAAACAATGCTTTAGACCAGTCATCCGCGCGCAAACATACTTATTAAGAAAATAAAATACGGGGCAAAGACAGCCATGTGCAAACCGCGCGCCGCGAACGAGAGGCTCGCGGGCCGCGTGTTTTAGACCTCTGCGTTAAGGGATTGGTATAGTGTGTGGACGTCGTGCATAGAAGCATTTATGAGAAAAAGGAGTTGATCCTTCAAGACAGAAAATTGGCTCATCCAGGTGAACCATGAATTTGTCCTGAATACACCAAATTTGTCCTGAATCTCCGAATGTATCTTGAACATTTCACGGTTCTCAGCGGTCCTTTGTGAAGACTTCGGGTCGAAGCTGGGGCCCGTTAGTGAAAGAACGGATGGAACACTGCGCAAAGGATGACGGCTACAAGGAATGCTATCCACACGCAGCGCTGATTTACTACACTTTATTCACAGAATGGAAGGAATTAAGTTTAATACGCATTCCACTGACATCCGCCACAACAAGGAAAAAAAATGCCCCCACCTTCCCGAAGGGAATCGTGAGGAAATGCGAATGCATATCTTGCGCCGAGAGATTTCGCCTTCACCGACTTCTGCCATCGCCTTGAGAGGCGCCCAGCCAGCGAACGGTCGAGAGTGAGGCGCGAGCGGACGGGAGAGTGGGGCGCAGGGAGGAGAGAGAGCGAACGGCGAGAGAAGGAGCGGTGAAGCACTGCACCTACCCTCTCCTACACTCTCTCGCACCACATGTTCCGGTTGCTAGGGGCGAGGATAAGCGCGCGCACCCGCAGCTGTTGCTATGGGAGAGGGAGTGAGAGCGGAGAAATAACACCTGCCGGCACGCGGACGCCGCCGCGGACAACGCCGGACGCCTCACATAGCCCGACTAAGAAATGCATTCGCATTTAAAATTAGGAATAATTTTACTTGATGTAAGAAATTTCAGGAGATGAAAGTGATTTTGAAGGAGTACTGACGCACGTAGTAGCAAACTTTCTGTTGAAGTTTGATAGCACGTGAAGTTTGCTGTCAACAGTGAATTACGCTTAGCCAGCACCTACGCCTTCTACGCAGCTGCACACTTTTTTGAGTCTGCATGTTTCTCGTGCAGACAACGTCACCTCCACGCAGAACGCCGTGATTCGATTCCGACAAAAAGTAGGCTTATTGTTTGTATCCATGGTGATATGTTGTTCTGCAAAACGCTGGCAGATTTCTCAAAGCCAACACAGCCGACGCCGAGGCCGGTACAGCTGCGAGACTGCCTCTTTAACAGTGTCACGTTAAAGAGGCCGTCTCGCGGCTAAATGTTTTACTACTAGCATTGCTTCATCTCATTAGCAACTATTTTCATTTGTTTATTGCAAGACATTTCCTTCTACATATGCATTTGTGGAAATAGAACGTTGCAACATATATTCTCTCAGACAACTGCATTCCAAACAAGTTTATAAAGTAATTACTATAATGGCAGTACTTTTCCTAACCTGTATCTCTAATTCACACTTTCATTTATCAGAAAAGTGTGAACCTCCAGCTACTTTTATAGACTAATAGCGTGGCCAAACTCCATAGACGATTATTCGTCAATATGCTGTGTCAGTAAGGACAATTTGAACACTTCCGCATACTGAAAATACCGGTGACTAAAAGACCTTTTTATTTACGTATCAGCATTCTACACAAGGGAAGATGCGTCATTTACGAAGCACACGCTGCCCAGGATAGCTTCCTGATGAAGCGTCTACTCAGGGAAAATATTTTTTTCTGTTCCTTTCAGACCTACAAGCTTCACTATAGCCACTAATCACCACATATAACTCTGATTACGAACAACAGAAACATTAAAGAACGCAGCTTGTGGATAATTTGTTCACCTGCCAACGTCTTTACTTGTTGAATGTCAATACACACCTTTGTTAAGCGTTTGTTGTCGCATAATTTTTCTTGGCATGGCTCCGGTAATATCAGCGGCTGAAAAAAAGAGCGGTGCATATTTCCATGAGAAACCGCGAAGGTTTTATCTCAGCATTTTTTTGTGACCAGAACGCATTTTGATTGTTTCTATCTATCTATCTATCTATCTATCTATCTATCTATCTATCTATCTATCTATCTATCTATCTAGATAGCCAACTGCCTCTAAGCGTTTTCGCAGCAACCTTCTCAACCTGACAAATACCAAAATTTGAATGGAAGTGTGCCATATCGGGCTAGTTGGCACTGCATGATGAGAAACGTAATAGTGCGGAAGCAACTCAAGGGAAAACTGCAACACAAGGAATGGGAAGACGTTAGTGTACCACGATCAAGATCAGCAAGTCGTCACATGAATTGTCTGTCGTGTAGTTCATAAAACCATTTCCCTTATTCATGTATGACACATGCCTGTGTGCCACGATTTGTGGAATGCCGGTATCCTGCCAAAAAAATCGCGAGAATGGTCTCTGGGAATCTTATCACGAGCGCATGAAGCAGACTAAGTCGTAGAAATCTGGTGCCCGTGGGGGCAGCTTTGCCGGTGAGCGAAATATCAGATTATTATTAGGAATAAATGTCACGCTTTGAAAAGAATCAAAGCCAGGCATTGCGCGTGGAAGTCAAGTGTTCTACCACAGATAAAATAGAATTGAAGGCGCAAATACTCGGACGGGGACGAAGAAACACCGACATGGACAAGCGCACATTGAGTGAGTATTTGCGACTTCAATTCCGCTTTAGCATGTACCAACTAGTCCGACAGCCAACACTACTAAGCCATTGTTCTACCACAGAGTCACCACAAAGTCACTCCGTCGCTTGAAACTGCTAAGTTAAAAAACCACATGCAGGCGGCAGGTCGGGGAAACGTCCAGCGTGGTTGCAGTGTTGGGTATCTCCTTTTCTAAGAATGTAATAAAAGTTCCATATCAACTCCTATGACTCGCTAAGTTATAGCCAACCACTGCTCAGCGCGGAGGAATAGGCCGACGACCGCTGCTGATGCTATGTGCAACATCTTTCTGTAGCGTGCAGTTCTTTGCGATAAAACTGAGATGGGCTCTAAGTCTTGAGGTGAAGTTTCATTGAACCATACGATGCCTTTTGAGAGCCAGCGCAGCCGTCGTGGCTGGTAAACCATCCCGTATACCCGCAAGTACTGAAAGAACAAAAAAAAAATGGAGGACACTTGACCTTCCCCTTCAGGAGCGGATCGCGATAGCGCAATCTGGGCTCGTGCTCATCGCCTTCTGAAATTCTAGCCTGCTTCGGTTCTCGGTGCGTGCCTCAACCGTGCTGTAAGAAAACTAACGACTGTGCGCATAACATCGGCCATTTTATTGTATCATTCGATGGCTACTTCATGCACAGTTGTTAAGTGTCCACTACCCACTACGCCACAATTATTCATTCTGCGAATCAGCGAAGGGCCCAGTAGTCGTCCCTAGGGCAACGGGTGAACCTACGCAGCCGTTCACTTTGCTGATGGTTCTGCTGGTGATGATGATTAAATATGTCTGAGCGCTTTGCAATGGGTGGGCCTTTAAAACACCCACTCGTTGCTCAAGTCACATGTTTTGACGCATGGCATGATTGGACGCTTCTGCCACGCAATATATGATGCGTTAAGTAGACTGCTTCCACCACATGACATTTCTATATCATGTTTTTGAGCTGTTTCAACAAATACCATGGATCTGTGGTAGAAGATCTGCCTGCCACGCAGACGGTCTGGGTTCCATCCTCACTCGGACCCGAAAATTTTTATTGTTTATTTTATTTGCACCTTTCTCGAGTTTTCGGTCATGGACAAGATGATTTTTCAGTCATAACCAACGACGCCAACGTAACGAGCTTTCTAACGCTATCGCGTTAAAATACGTGGCTTCTATTCGCAACTATCAATTCAAAGCAACAAAAAATGTGGTATATTCTGCTACTTGCCGACTTCATTGTATGGCATAGATCCCACAGTACGTTGGATGTGGGGGAATCTTTTTTGAATATCATAACTTCACATGAAGGGATGCGGTAGGCTGAATCACCCAAATACCCATTTTTTCACAGTGGAGCTGTTGAGCTTTTCGTTTCTTCTCGTGGATGTGCAGCGAAATCGAGTGAGTATGCGGCGGGCGCAGTACGCAGCGATGCATTGCGGAGGCGAGTGTGCAAGATGATGATGATGAAATAAACGTTTAATATGTCCCGAAACAGTGTTCCCGAGCTCGTAAGCTCGGGGTCGCCCCTAGGTGGGAGGGTCCCTCATTCCAGGAATCCTCTGGCCGTAATGGCCTCCCGGGCCCTGGCGGCGAGTCCTCGCAAGAGTGCTAAAAAAACAGACGCAGAAGCGCTCATAGTGATCGCAGAAATCGCAATGTGGGGTCGCCAATGGTCAATAGTAGGGTTTTAGCGGTCATTGTTTCGGCGTGCATCTAATTTGTAACAATGAATGTGGCTGGATTGATTAAACAGATTAATGCCCTGCCGTTTTCATAAGTTGCGATTACAAATTTTCGTGCAAGGCATGCTTTGTAGCAAATAGAAGCGTAGCCATAGGTTTTCGTTGTGTGTAAGGTCGGCCAGTTTTTTAGCATAATATCGCTTTTTCTCTGAATTCGTTCGCTGAAAATTTTTGAAACTTTAAGTACTTGTTTGAAAAGCTTTCCCACCAATTACGCTTGATCGCTTCACATGTCGACTGCCTGACCTCATCACTGCGGTCAGCGTCCGCCTTCCCCAGCGGCGGAGCTAGAAACGTTTTTCGGCTTCTGGAGTGGTTCAACTCCCCTCTATGTATGTTCGAGCTTATGGTGATATATTTGGGCGGGTGCATAGACGTACAAAATGTAAAAGATGGGGGGTTGAGCCTCTCCAAAACTGTCCCATTGTGGCCTTGATTTTAGAG
Organism: Rhipicephalus appendiculatus; assembly: GCA_030522465.1. Taxonomy (NCBI): domain Eukaryota; kingdom Metazoa; phylum Arthropoda; class Arachnida; order Ixodida; family Ixodidae; genus Rhipicephalus; species Rhipicephalus appendiculatus. The sequence continues at coordinate 17,593 of JALIZH010025568.1, forward strand.
CACAATTCTAGGTCCCCATTCTCGTTTAAGCTTTAGTGCGCGTCACCGTAAATGAGCGAAGGAACATAGTGAAATATAACCTAGTGATGTGGAACATCACGCGCAGCGTCGCATGCGCATGCACGAATCCGAGTTCATAATTCAGTCACGTGGCGCGATATTTCAGCATTTTTTATGACATCAGATACCTAGCCCTGCTCTTATCTCGGTGTAGCGGTTGTGCGCAGTACCGGCTATAACGCATGTTGGCGCATCATGTCCAACTTTCGTTCATAACTGTGAATGTATTGTGTTCAAAATGAGCAAACCAACAGCCAACTACTACATGACAAATACTCATATTCTACTGCTCTGTATTACATGTCGACACAATACTTGCCGTTGGGATTTATGTTAAGTTGCGACCTTGAAAACATGCGCACAGCTCATTTGCACACTTCCATTAAGGAGTAAAGTAATCATTTATAAATTTTAGTTTGAATCCTTGTGATCAATAAGATTAGTTGTCGTTGTTTGCCTACCATATCAGATGTATTGTAAATATCTCTTTGAAATCCTTATACATATCGGCTGGAGCGCAATAAAAATGCACGCTACATACTACGCTTTTAGTTTTGTCTCTCGGGAAGCAGAATATTGACGGAAGTATAGTGTGTCTGTAACGTTGGGATGCACTTGTGAACGGTCAGAGGAAATCAACGAAGCAAGACACAAATGTGAAATCCTCAGCAAATAAAAGGGTATGTCTTCAATATTTGTGGCTGTTCATTGCAGTTATATATGGCTTCCTTTCGTTGTGCTACAAATTTTAGGGCTCTTTAGGTAAAGAATAGAGAAACTTTTCAAGTTCTGCCGCATAGCCATAACCGATTCGTCAAATACCGATTACCTACGGGATTGAGGCTTGCGCAACATACTGCCGGTATTCTTCAACTGCCTATTCTACCGATTGATGCTATTCGTATGTGGTGGCTTTTTTGTTGTACTATCGCGCTCAGTATGAGCTACACCACGCGAGCGCGTGGCCCAGTGCACTGCAAGGTTGTACAGTGGCGCCAATCGTGGCATATTTCAGACTTATCGGGAGAGAGTTTGGCTGTTCCTTTGAGCGCGCATCACTCCCAACTGCTTGCTTTCATGCTCGACTTCCTTTATTTGAAGGAACGTTTTGCCATTTATTTAGCTTTACTGCAGAAAAATTTGAAGTTTGTGTATCAAGCCACGGGGCAGTTATCATTTTCGAAGCTGATATCACGACATGGCAAAACGAGGGCGAGCGTGAAAGCAAGGGAACGTGATGCGCACTCAAAGGAACAGCTAAACCCTCCTGATAACTCGAAAACATGTCACGATCAGCGCCACTGTACAACGTAAAAGTGCGCTTGGCCACTCGCTCCCGCGGTGCAGCTCATACTGAGCGCGATAGTACACGCTACAATATTCGCATTGTACTTTGGACAGGGCTTCCAATTTAGGAAGCCACAAAACCCACTGAACTTTCCTCTCTCCCACCTAGATGTCGCTTGGCGTGGACGTGGGCTGATGCGCAGCCAAGCAGGTAATGCGCTGCGTCATCAGATTTCTGCGCACACCCTAGCAAATCATCCTACAGAAACTTGAAGATATTTTTTTTTCATTTTAGGAATATTTCTCGTTTCAATAATGTTTTGTCGCTGTCCTGGGAGCACGTGGAAGTGAATATTGTTTTGCGGACGGGCTCTATGTTACGCTTGAGCTAATGGAAGTAGCGACCTGTCAATTAAAAACACTGTGCCACTCCTTTCGGCTATTTATTCGCCGTGACCGCGTGATTGTCGTTTCATCTCAAATGAATTGGGTAGCCTTTTTTGCCAGTGTAGTGCATGTGACAAAGCGAATACGCGAGCTTTTAAACGACGTGTGTTGGTAAGCAAAGCAGCTGCGGTCTCATAGAAGGCAATGCTCTAGCGACACCTTTTATTAAGAAATGTTTCGCTTCATTGCTTTACGTAGGAGTACTTAACTTTGATAGTATCTTACTCTATGAGCAGTTCTCATCAATCTTCTACATACATCACAAATTAACTAATGATCTGTCACAGCTGTCAGAAGCGCGCTTGTGAAAAGCTATGTAGAGTTTCATTAATCGTTTCTATAACTGCTCTATGCAGGTGTATTATTTGGTCATGTTGTTATGTTGAGAAGAATTTTTCTTTCCGATTTGTGAATTTACTTTCATTACAGATTTCTCTTGCTTCATCAGGCGAGGAGGAAAATGGCTCCGCCGACTTACTCTACCAGGCCACATAATGTCGTCGTTTACACATTTGTCATTGCTATTGGCCTTTACGCGGCTTCCGCGACTGAAAAATCATGAAAATTGGCCGTGCGACAGCTCGCGACCCAATGACGTATTCTGCCGGAACCATTTAAACATCTGTTTAGTGCGGTTTTTGGACACACACAGCGGGTTGCGTCCGAAATCGCACAATGTGTCTCGCACTTCAAGTCCAAAATCGCCCCCCCCCCCCCCCTTTTTTTTGTGCGTTTTGCTTGTGCTCGTTTTTTTTTCTTCAAGAACTGGCAGTTGCTTGACATGGAATAAATGCCAGATAAGATCCCAATGGTCCTGCCCAGTGTTGTAAACGACACAATATGATAATGATCACGGAATCTGCGGGAATTGTGGTTGACGTACGCACAGCGTGACCAGAAGATCGGCAGCGCTGTCCCCAAAACCGCCATTGGACTTGTAATGTGCCGTGGTGAGGTGCATTGTTCAGTGCATCGGATAATTTAGATATGTGCAATTTTATATGTGTAAGCGCTCATCAAAAGTTTTGCTTGCGTTCGTGAGGGCACGCCGTCATTGCTGCGTAAGTTGTTCCTCTTCGCTTCTTTTCCGCTTTCGCATTCGAAACCTAACGGTACTCTTTTTTGGTTGGCAGTGAGTCGCAGTCGACTATTAAGGCGAAAGCGCTCAATGCCTCATGCTGCTAACGCCTGTCCGTCCGGCCCTCCGTCCGTACGCTGGCACGGTTCCAGGTGGCTACGGGGCGCGCAAACTGAAGCCGGTCGCGTCGGACTCCTCAGCGCTCGCGCTTTGCTTGCGTAGCGTCGCCGTGCGCAGGGTGTGCAATCATGCAAAAAGGGAGGCCCGCGCATCGCGTTCCATTTTGACCGACCCCGTGTCAATGCGCACAGGCGTTCACCGAACACACTTTGGAATTCACAACGTGTCCTTCAATTTTTACATACATGCGTCGCGTACACGTGTGCAGGGTTTTGTATTTTGGGGGGTCGAAGTGGGTATAGTTTCACCGCAGCGCCTCTTCCCCCTCGTCCACGATTCTCACTGGTGCCCTTACGACCAGAAAAAAAAAGCAAAAAGTACAGCACCCCCCCCTCCCCTTCTACAAGCACACCACCATGCAAACGGCTATGCATACATGATATGCGCGATGTAAACGGCAGACACCCAACAAACGGCTCAGTGTTTTTTTTTTTCTTTTTTATTAAATGTATATAAGGAGAGGTTGGTTCCAATGCGTGGCGCCGGCTACTCCTCTGCTCTTGCACAGCGGTTGTCGTCGCATAGTAGAAAGCAAACACAAACAAGGTTATACAAAGACGCATAGTACAACACTCATGCACTGAGTCCAAGTTCCTCAGTTCCTCAATAGAAAAATGTGTCCACGCTACACAAAAAGTTGACAGAACACTAGTAATCACGGAATTGAAATGTCCATACAAAACATCAAAGTTCACTAAAATGTCATATCCGATCATGATTCTTGGAAGCAGTCTCTTAAATGGTACACTGTAACAGAAACAATTAGCCTTTCGCAAAGAATTATTTGCCAAAATAAAACACAAGAATATTGTAGCGAAACATACCGGTGAACAATAACACGAACACATTTTTTTGTGTGTGATTTAGTACTTTTGTGATATTTCTGATTCCTCCAAAAATTCAACTATTGCACGCGCAGCAATGCTTTGTAAGTTTTCTCTTGGCCATGGGCCCAAGATTTTTGCTACTGATGGGGGCCGCTTATCCAAACAATTTAGTTTTTGTAAAAGTTTCCTTCGAGGGCCATCATATTTCTTACAGTGTAGAAGAAGGTGCTCTACGTCTTCTTCAGCTTCTCCACATGAGTAGGTAGGACTGTCAGCTTTTCTTATTCTATGCAGGGAAGGTATTCGTGTAAGCCGTGCCAAGCCGAAGTCTGTGAATGACTGTTTCTACAGATCGGCTAACCTTTAACGGAATAGTAAATTCTATGCCGGGATCAATGCTACATAACTGAGAGTTCTGTGCACCATTTTCGAACCAAGTTTCCTTGGACAATTGACAGCACAGCTTATTTAGTAGACATCGTGCATGACTCATCGGTAGAGGTAGCAATGATATATTATTCTCCTGATGCGCTGCATGTGCCATGCGATCAGCTGTGTCGTTTCCTATGATTTCACAGTGGCTTGGTACCCACTGGAACATTATGCTGTGGTTTAAACTTCTCGCTATGGCGTAAGTCTTCTGTATTTCATATGTCAGCACGCTACCTTTGTTACCTAAGCTGATTCCTCTTAAGCAAAGTAATGATGATTGTGAGTCACTAAGAACTACCCAGCCAAGAGGACCTGACTGTAGACATATGAAGCGTAAAGCACAGAGTATTGCATAAAAGCTCTGCCGTTGTGGATGTTGTGAAATGGCTGAGCTTAAAGGCTTTTTTCTCTTGGTATGTAGGTATAAAGAATGCAGATGCAGAACTTTGATTCAAACATGATTCATCGGTGTAGACGTGAATATGGTCTTCATATGTGGTATAAAGATGTGTAAAAGTTAATTGCTTTGCTCCGATTATTGGCAGATCATTCTTACGAGTTCATCCCGGAATCGAAGTTACAATATCTGGAATAGAGAGCCGCCATGGGGGGATGCGATGCGCATGGAGAGCAGTACTCGTGCGTAGGCAGTAAGTTTTTGCATCGTACGATATTTTCATGTATTTGTGCGGCAGACCTCTCCTGAATAGCTCGGTGTAGGGGATGACTAGCGTGTTTAGTCGCCAACCGAAAATAATGTCGACAAATTTTTGTGAATCTCAGGGCATGGAAAGTCGGTTGACGAGACTCAGCAATTACCAAACCACTGGCGGACGCTCGTGGTACTCCGACATATACGAAGGCTTCTGGCCAACAATCTTTGGATCCTCTCCTCCAAGTTACGGGATATCCCATGTAGAACCGGGGCAGAGAAAGCTATTCTTTGTCGAATGATTGCTGAGTGTACTCGCAATAAAGAAGAACATGAACTGCCCCATCTCACTCCGGCAAATCGACGAAGAATATTGATTAGAGAATTGACTTTTTCCTCTAATGATTTTATCTGAGGAGCCCAAGACAGACCTCTGTCGAAAATAACCCCTAAAAACTTGTGCTGTCGCACTACTTGTAATCGTTGAGAGTCTATCTCGAGCTTGAATTTTTTTAAGGCATTTTCTTGTGAACAGTTGTTTTCTTGTGGGAGAGAATCGTACCTCTTCTCTTAAAAAAACTCATTAATTATGGTTAGGCCATATTGGAGCTTTTGCTGAACTGCTTGGGTACTCGTGTCTGATGCCCATATGCACAGGTCATCTCCGTAAAGTGAATAATTCAAAGTGCCGGGCAAGATATGGGATAATTCTGCCATGACGCAATTAAATAAAAAGGGGCTGAGTACACTACCCTGCGGAACTCCTTGTTTAACTTCATGCTCTTTGCTTTTGCCGTCAGCTGTCTCAATGAAGATTCTCCTGTCTCTTAAGAATTCTGCAATCCATCTAAGTGGTCGGCCAACTATCCCCCAATTGAATTAAACCATGTAGTACATGAATGTGGCTGGTCGTGTCAAATGCTCGCTCTATATCTAGAAATACTGCAACAACGATTCTTCCACAACTCCTCTCATGATCTACATATGTGATAAGGTCTAGAATGGCATCCATTGTGCACCGACGCCTGCGGAAGCCTGCCATATTTTCTGGGAGCACTTCCGTGCATTCCGTCCACCACTGAAGCCTAGCGTCGATCATCTTTTCCATAAGTTTACACAGACAGCTAGTAAGACTGACAGGACGGAAATAATCTATGCATAAATGTGTTTTGCCGGGCTTTAGAATTGGGACCACTCGCGCAATTTTGCAGGAAGATGGAAGGCATGCTGTTGTCCATACATCATTAAATAAGCTTAACAAAGTATTTGTTGTCACTGCACCCAGGTTTTTTAGCGCCGCATATGTTATCCCATCAGGACCAGCTGCTCTCCTCTGGCGGCACGATGCAAGTGCGTTGTTTAATTCTTGTAATGAAAACGGATAATCTAGGTCATCATGAGGGCTATTGAAAGAAAAATGAGTCAATGCTTTAACTTCCTCAACAGACTTAATGTATTCAGGCGTGTGCCCGGCTGCGCTTGGACGTGTAATATGCTGGCAAAATTCATCCACAACGGTCGTTTCCGATACTTTCTTCACTAAAGCTAAGGCCCTGAATGGTTGTTGGTGTGTTACTGTCCCACTGAAGGAGCGTAGAACATTCCATAACCTTGACTCTGGCGTAAGTGGGGTAAGCGAAGTGCAGAATTCCCGCCAGCGCTTTGTGCCTAGTCTATCCAGTTGTCGGCTCATGCGGTCATGCATTTTTTGACATTCTCGGTAATCTTCAAGTAGGCCTGTGCGTCGATATTTTCTCTCAGTTCTGCGGCGTATGGCTCTAAGTGTTTCGTATTTAGAGTCTACTCCAGCGTAACCTTCCGGAATTTTAGCGAACTTGGAACACTGGTTTAACTTGTCTTCTATGAGTGATAATAGGCTGTCTGTGTCAGTGGCAGTATCAGCTTGATTCGTCAAGTGATACCGAAATGCTCGCCAATTAGTTATTTTTGCTGAGCGCCTATAGTTAGAAAAAGCGTAGTCTAGGGTGCTGTATTAGGATAGGAAAATGATCACTACCCCTCGTTTCAATGTCTGTTCTCCATGAAGCTCCACATGCAATATCTTGCATGCCGAGTGTGAGGGTTAGGCAACTCGAGTAATTGAGTCCCCGTAGGAACGTCACTGAGCCGTCATTTAACAAGCACAATGCACTGTTCTGAATTGCTTTCTGTAGGTCATTTCGGCGACGGTCACAGTAGGCACTTCCCCACATGACATGGTGAGCATTGAAATCTCCTCAATATATCACACCTTTTTTGTACTTCATAAAAAGGTCTGTCAGTGCAGAAAGTGAGATATTTGTAGAAGGCTGGAGATAAACGCTGACTATAGTTATATTTACTCCACCGAATCAAACTTCACATGCTACATATTCTGGATATTCTGACGTTGTAGCATTTAACATAACTGATGGGAGATCTCTCCGCACATAGATCATCGCTCTGCTCGGTCCTGTAGATCTAGAGGACATATATACAACGTAGTTGGCTAAGTGATAGGTGTTATCGACCCCGGCCTCTGTAATACATAACACTGGAAAGGAGCACTGAGCCACAAATTTTCTGAAATCTGCACACATAGAGCGAATACTATTCGCATTCCACTGGAATATCGCGACATTTTGATAGCAATTATTCATGTCCTGCCTGCGCAGCGGCTGTTGTGGCTAATTGTAACACTACCTGCTGCATCGACAAGATGGCTTTGACCTCAGACAGGTTATTAGCTTGTGGAATCGCGGCAAGTATGGCTTTCAAAGCCGAGAATAACATTGGTATGACAATATGAGCTATGGACACAGAGGAGTTTTCTGGTTGCGTTACACCTACTGGCAGCGATGTGCTCGTGCTTTGTCGATTGCTAACCACGTGGTTGCTCTTCTGTTGAGATCCCTCTTGAGACTCTTGTCGAGCTTGGTGCTGGCTTGTTGATGTCCCGACACTTTCCTCTCGCTTTCGTTGTCCCCTTGCAGCTTGCGCGTACGTCATAGCAGGGTCCTGGCGTTTAGGTTCTTGCGGTCGTGGAAGCCGTGCTGGGTTCATGGTATTCATGTTTGGCTCGGGTGCCCCACGCTGTTGCGTGCGACCGTAGATGATGTCATGTTGATGTTGAAGAGAAGCCGCTTTGTTCTGTGGGCATCCAGAAAATGAAGCGGCATGGGGCCCGTTGCATTTGGCGCACTTAGGCTGTCTTATCGATTTGCAGTGGTTGTGATGATGGTCTTCTGCGCATATTTTGCAGCGCCTTGTTCCTAGGCAGTTTTTTTGCTAAATGTCCAAACCTCTGACAGTTATAGCAGCGTCTTGCTGGGCCCAGATATTCCTCAACTGGATGGCTGGTAAATCCAAGATACACTCTCCCTGGAAGTGGTCTGTCATATCGGAATTGTAAAATCACACTTCTCAGTGGGCGCGATTCTACCGTGCCATCTTCTTGACGTATGTAACGGGCCTGGCGCTTAGCCGATGTCACTCCTGCCTCTCTAAGATATTCTGTTAGTTGTTCTTCTGTGTATTCTAGAGGCACATGTCTGATTTTTCCTACGTTTCGTATGTATGACTCCGGAATGAATGGCTTCACCAGCAAACCAGCCACCTGCACACATGACAGCAAGCTTTTGGCTGAGGCAAGAGAACTCACAGTGACTGAAAAACTTCCATCTTTGTTCACTCGGAAAGAACGCACTTTCTCTTTCGCTAGCGCAACAATTTCCGAGGCTACAACATTTGGGTTTACTTTCCAGAAGGTTCTCCTTTCCTCAATTGGTCGGAATACCACAAAAATTCCCTCAAAGCTTCTCTTTTTATATGTCACTTGAGTGAAAGAATCTGCTTCCTCATCGCAATCAATCTCTTCATCACTAAAGGGAGTAAGTAGGTCGATGTCTTCTCATGCGTGTTGTCCGCCTGATCTTCCACTCTCACCTTTTTCGCAGAGCTTACTTCATCCGACATGCTCTCCGCTTTCCTCATCGCCTCCAAGACGAGTGTCGGTGCCCTAATGTAGGAGACCCTGGCGGTTCCAGGCTGGCTCACAGGCTCGTCGGTTCCGAAGCCACGCTGTGGTAATAGCGGCCCTTGCCACGCTTGCACATCCTGGTTGGTGCCGTCCGCCACGGTGGCAGTGAAACGACGGCGTTCAGTGCCGTCGCGCCACTCACTGGTATCGGTGATCGCAGCTGACGCTGTCCTTAACACTGTAAAAAGCTTTACACGGCTGGCAAAAACCTAATTTGCAGGAGCACAGAAAGCAAACAGCGTTCTTCTGTCACTTCGTCGTCGTCTTCTCCACATTGTAAGGTACACGCTGCAAGGTTGACGTGTTTTATCCTGGCCGCGACCGCCGTGAAATGCAACCGCCGTACTGTACTGAGCTTTGGCTGAGTGTTGTGAGAACCCGTGAAAGAGCACCACATGGTGGCAATACGGGCTATGTCGTTGTCTCAATCGCTTTCGGGAAGTTAAACCCTAAGCCAACCAACTTTTGTGAAAAAGCATTGACGCTGTTTGGATTGAATCTAACAGGGTGTGTATCGTGAAAAACAACGGATACGATCAATATATGGGGTCTGTTATCCCACACCTTTCGCAGTTTCGGTGTTTTCAAGCATGGGGAGGCGACTTCGGGAAATGTAAAAAAATTAGGTGTCTTATGACCGCATACCATATGTCACCGTTGCTTATAACAACAGACTTGTGCTGCTAAGCATGAGGTCACGGATTGCATGCACAGCCGTTGCAACCGCAGTTTGAAGCGTGCGAAGAGTTAAAATTGTCCCTGACATCGGTTTAGGAAATAGGAAAGAAAATATTATTTTAATATATGCAAACTACCAAAAAGCACCAATCACAAATTTCTTTGTATTGATATTCAAGAACATTTTTTTCATTACTTAGTCATTGTTCTACCATTATATATATAAATTACATACTTATTCCACCCTCCATTTCTTGTGATGGTAGAGTGAACTTACCGATGGCCGCAACCAGGACTAAAATCAGCACCTTCTCCATGGTCCTTTACACAGGTTATGTTATCACTACTATGGACGCTTGGGCATGGAAATTTATACCTCGCTCACGGAATCCATGAACAAGAGAACTCGGCTTGTAGTATTTATATTTTAAAAACGAGAAGCCTACCTGAATGCTCGGAAGTACAAAGACAGGAAGTGATCAGGATAAAGGTCAACTTGGCGCTGGCCGTTGTCTTTTCATCCAATTTACTTTCATCACATCTATTCCACAATTACTACTACACATTTTAAAACTGTACTATTAACGTCCCCTGCACCTTAATTGACTTCATGATCTGATGGCTATCATTATTACAGAAGAAAGGTGATTTGCGTGCGTGGGCCTTCTCGATATCTGAGTACAGGAGAGAATTTAAACTTAAAGTATAATTGTTCTGGTTGTTGGCCTGGTTGTGATAGCTTCTTCCACTTTCACCTTTAACAAAGCTTTTTTAGAAAGTGGTATATTTGATTATTTTAGTCCATTTGCCTGGCTTCGCAAATGTTACCATGCCGTGTGTTTCGGAATAATATGATTAGTAGAAAGTTGGGGCTGTCTCTCGCTTGCCGTTTTTTTTTTTACTTGCTTGGTTTAACGTTGCGCTCACCACCTTTCTCGCGCCTCCTTGCCATCTTGACGAATCTAATCATCCCACATACAAACGGAAATAATCATCATTATTATCATTGAAATCAAAATGCGCCGCCATGTCCTAGGTATTCTTCGTTATTTCTTCGAGCGGTGCGTTACATGGAAAGACTGGCACGTAAGCTTTACCAGGATGTCGGGGCGCAGATGTGTAAGTATTTACAAAACTAATGTAATTGCATACCAATACACCTTGAAATACTGCAATGTTGACAGCGCACTCTCACGGAACGCGGTGAGTGCATTTCGCGGCTGACAAATCAGTCGCACAAGTTCGCCACGCATTACTGTTTTAGCCGTGGCTGTCAACGCTCTGCCAAGACTGTAGAGCAATATGTGCTCCCAGATGCCAGGATGTGGGAATTTAAGGTCGTTTTTTTTTTTTTTGTTAGACGCCGTAATAATGAGTCTGCTAGTTCTCATTATTATTCTCACAGATACCAAGATGGAATTTATAAAAATACCGGAACTTCTCAAGTGCCTATCAATTAAACCATTTATATTTGCCCCCCCCCCCCCCTATAAGTACCTACCATGCGTAAGAGTCTTGAATTATTTGCGCTGCTAACAAATTATAATTCGTCAACTGGGATCACCTCAGCGTAGCGACTACGCCATGCACTGATCGCTGCAAATCCGATTCATGGTGTTAAAAATAATTGCGTGCGCCGTAATGACAAAGCAGCCGTTTCAAGAGAACAAATGCGCAGCAATGTTCAATGGCGGAGCAAGTTTTGCCTTTTGCTCAATTGCTTAGCTAACTTCGAGGATCTGTAAACGCGGGCGCTCAAGGCTGCGGACGCCGCATTACATCAGTGCTGCTTCAATTGCAGGAGAGCTCCGCTTGCGCGTGAAAGACGCCCAGAGGGCCAATTATATAGGAAATATATCGCTGTGAAAAGTAAATGCCAGTAATTGCCTACAAGGTTCATACGTTGCAAGAAAAATCGCCCGGTAATTTTGGTGGAAACCTTCAGTACAAGACACATGGGTTTCCCTTTTCTATTCTTTTGCCTGAAGCCGCAGCGTATCGTACTAAACGCGAGGCTTTTGTTCATTATCATAGCTGCAGATGCAAAAGAATAGAATATTGGTTCAGCGGCACTTCAAGAAGAAATCTTCCTACTTATAAGAAAAAGACCAGTGGATTCATGGGCTTGGTGACATAATAAATTGAACCCATTAGCTCCCGTATTGTAGGCATACGCTCTAACTACTATAGCAACTAGCAGACAACAGGCACCCACAGGCATCTACTAGTAAACGCTCGAACTAAGGTTTGCAATGATTGCAGGTCAACAGAGTATTTATTAATTTAGTAAATTTTCTCCCTCAAAAGATTCCTAACGCAAAATGTTCGGTGAAACTCAACAAAAAATTATCACAGAATCCCGTACACCTAACACACCTAACATGACTCGAAGGCAAAATGTAACCAGTTTGTCTATATTGCCGTTCAATAGATATCGACGTGCAACATTTACTAATTAATGTCAATAATGTCATTTTGACTCACTCACTGCGTACTGAATTTGTGTTGATTATCATGATAGAATTAACCTTCAGTGTAAGCTTGCACTAATGCACCAGTCACTTAATTTGCTTCGTTTATCATATTCCGTATTGTTCAATTACAGATCCTTATCGTGTTTAAATTTTTCACCCATAATTAGCTATGGACCTACTTCTTGATAAAAGTCAGCAAAGTACTCAGACATTGGAGATCTAATGTGTCGCTCGCAAATTCAGCAACACTAGTTGCACTGGTCAAAATCTGCAGGAAATTGACGCAATATAAAAAATGATGAAGACATGTCTTTGAGAGCTCTAATAATAGCGTTCAGTAGCACCTCCAAATTCTGCCGACTACTCTTCCGACTCAGCCGTCGTAGCTGCATACGCTGGCATACTCAGCCGAGGTCCATTGCTAGCGATTAAATCCAAGGAATGAGAATGGCGTCATCGCACAACCACAACTACGCGTCATTACGTTGTTGCCAACAGATGGCGACGTTAACGAACTTTAGATACGCAACATATTTGCAGAAATGCTCACAAAAAGGCTAGGACAAACGCGATCATGCAAGTGCCAGTCGAGGGTGCATAACGTCGATCGAGCTTGTTCGCACTGTGTCCCTGGCGTCATGGTGGTCGACAGGCATGGAAGATGCGAGAAGCGTTGTGCTTCGGCTCCTTCACGCCGCATTTTTTATAATCTGCAAGAGTAGCATAGCCAGAAATCTTGTTCGGAGGGGGGGGGGGGGGGGTTAACAATACTTTATGTATGTTCGAGTGTGCGTTTGTATGAGTGTGTGTACATATACATGCAAAAATGGCCCGGCCCCCTCCTGACTACAACAGTGCTTTATAAGACCCTGCTACTCCGCGGAAGATTTCCATGACATCAACAGTGCCAGAGCATCGTCTTCTTGATCTCCTTCTTTATGGCCTTGGTTTCACGCTTTGGTTTCACGGTTGTACCACACACTCGCTTTTCTCCACGTGGCCCCACTCATGAGCGGCTTAAAAGCTCATAATGTTATTAATAAAACAAATACTGTAATGACAAGAAAACAAATGCCGTGGAAACGTATCAGTACATGTATCCTCAACAAACACTGGGCTTAGTTTTTGTTGCTTCTCAAGCTGATATTCGCAACCTGCAAATCCATCGCTTACAAAGATATCAAAAGTGAGAATTACAGCGTTTAACGTACCAAAGCGGTGCAGTGTTTTCTAAGGTTACTTAACATCATAGAAACCTCCAGATTATTAACGCGAGAGCGTTAAAGAGTTCGTTTCGCAGAAATTCTCACGTGAGCGTCGGTGTCGGTGTCGGCGAAAGGCGTCGTTGGTTATGAGCGAAAAATCGTCTTGTCGATGACCGAAAAACCAAGATGCAAATAAAAAAATGCCCCCACCTCACCGAAGGGGAATCGTGAGGAAATGCGAATGCATTTCGCGCGCGCTTCACTCCATTTATATATACGTGCGAGCGAGCGGACGGAAGTGTGGGGCGCAGGAAGGAGAGAAAGCGAACGGCGAGAGAAGGAGCGGCGAAGCACTGCACCTACCCTCTGCTACACTCTCCACACACGCGGGAGCTCCGCCGAGCTTCCGCGATGCGAGCGCCCCTCACACACCAGAGCGCGCTCCTCCTCTCCACTCACTCTCCGCTACTCCGCCCGCACCACCTGCTCCGGCTGCTAAGGGCAAGGATAAGCGTGCGCGCCCGCGGCTGTTGCTATGGGAGAGGGAGTGAGAGCGGAGAGATAAAAAATTACACCATCTTCCGCTAAAGGGAACCATGTGTAGATGTGAAGCAGCGGGCGCTAACGCTTACACTGGCGGCGGCGTTGACGATGGCGCTCATCGCAGCGTTGCGCAGGAGAGAAAACTGGGGATGCGTAAAGCACGCAGCGATGGAGCGGTGTTTCCTACTGGAACATGCCAATCGCTGCTAATGTGCAATGAGAGACAGAAGACTCCGACTGGACACAGAGACTCGCAGTCCGCTTTTAGTTAACGCGCACGCTGCGAATTTTTATTGTTCAACAACGCACAGGAGAAATCTCCCACCGGCACCACCTTGGAGGTCAAGATCCATTGCCATATATACGGGGTGGCCAGTGAACGGTTGTGCAGCGCGAGCACTCGGTTTTTTCAACCAAGAAACTCGCTAGCAGACGCTGCCTGTGTCGGCGTCGCGAGGCGAGAGAGGGGGAGCGTAGGAGAGGAGAGAGAGGGGGGCGCGCATGCGCAGTGGGAGTGTGGACACTGCGGGCAGAGATGCCTAGAGAAGAGAGGGGGGAGCGTAGGAGAGGAGAGAGATGTGGGACGCGCATTCGCAGTGGGAGTGTGGACGCCGCGGGCAGGGATGCCTAGAGGAGAGAGGGGGGGGCGCGTAGCAGGGGAGAGAGGAGGGGAGGCGCATGCGCAGTGAGGGTGTGGTTGCCGCGGGGAGGGATACCTAGAGGGAGAGAGAGGGAGAGAGAGGAGGTTGTTTATTTTTATTTTTTTAAAGGGTTTGCGCATGCGCAGTAAGGGTGGTCACGCCGCACACCACCACCACCGGATTAAGCTTCGCCATGAGATGCTTCACATCTAACACCTGCCGGCGCTCACCTCCTCAACCTATTCTCCTCCTCCTCCTCCGCGGACAACGCCGGACAACGCCGGATGCCTGACATAGCCCGACTATGAAATGCATTCGCATTTAATAACTAAGAATTTCCGGGTCCGATTGCGGATCGAAGCCAGGGCGTCTGCGTGGCAAGCAGGTTTTCCACCACAGAACCAAAATGTTTGTTGAAACTGCATCTGAAAAAATACTATACGAATGTCTTGTAAAGGAAGGAGTTTCATTAACGCATCATTTCTTGCGTGGCAGAAGCGTAGAATCGCACTAGGCGTCAAAACGTGTGAATTGAGAATCGAGTAGGTATTTAAAAGGCCCGCTCATTACGAAGCGCTCAGGTTTATTTAATCATCATCAGCAGCAAAACCATCAACAAAGTGAACAGCCGCGTAGGCTCGCGTGTTGACATACAGACGTGTCCTGGCTCGTTCGATTATTCGCGAAAGGAATAATTATGGCGTAGTGGGCACTTAAGAACTGTGCTTGCAGTAGGCATTCAAGGATACTTTGATACTTTGAAACGGCCAATATTACGTGCACAGTGGTTTGCTTCTTCACGGCACGGTTGTGGCATGGACCGAGAACCGAATCAGGCTAGCAGTTCAGAACGTGATGCGCACGACGTCCGATTACGCAATCGCGATCTGCTCTTTAAGGCGAAGCTCAAGCGTCCTCCATTTTTTATTATTTTACTTGTTCCTATCTTTAAAATGCGGTTATTCTCGCAATCGAGCCCAATGCAAATATTGCCGGGATATAGACCCTGGGACACTACGCTCAGGATGAATCTCTGCTACTGCTGCTTTATATTGCTCAATTGGTTCCCTTGAGGCATAAAAGTCACACCTATATCTCGTGCTAAGTTCTTTATCAGAAATGCAACAGCCCACGTCTTGCAAAAAGAAATCAGTGAAAACCACTGTGTAGGAACGTGTCGAATGGTGGAGTTTTATTGACATCTGCACGCATTCAATATTTTACTTTAAATGCTGTTTCATAGCTACCATGTGTCTGTAGTGTTGTTTGCTTGTACTTGGCGAGACAGCGCACGGATTACTGGTTAACGTCATCGAGCCTGTGAATATTAAGGCGAAAGCCTTTAATGTCTCATGCTCACGTCCGTCCGGTGTCCCTCCGTCCGTCCGGTGTCCGTCCGGATGTCCGTCTGTCCGTCCGTCCGTCCGTCCGGATGTCCGTCCGTTCGGATGTCAGTCCGTCCGTTTGGTGTCCGTCCGTCCGGATGTCCGTCTGTCCGTCCATCCGTCCGGTGTCCGTCCGTCCGGATGTCCGTCCGTCCGTCCGTCAGGTGTCCGTCCGTCGGTCCGGTGTCCGTCCGTCCGTCCGTCCGTCCATCCGTCCGTCCGTCTGTCCGTCAGTCGGTCTTTCCGTCCGTCTTCCCGTCAGTGGAATGGCCGCACGCTTTCGCCGAACACACTTTGGAATGTACAAAGTGTCCTTCAATTTTTTTTTCAGTGATGGTCTGTGATGAAAGACAAGGTCATGATTTAGCGGAGGCACCGCCATCCGCTGCCACGCGACGGTGCGTAAGCGCTATAGGCACCGTGCATACGTCAGGAGCTGCCACAGTCGCGCGCTGCCTCCAGCGCCAAAGCGGCCTCGGAAGCAGAATTGTTGGGATTCAGGGAGCAGCCGACGCAAGCGCCGGCAAGCCACTGCTCCGTACTGTGGAGCTTCACTTGAGGCGTTTTCGTTCCCGTTTGCTTTCAAAAGACGGTAAATTGTCAGCAGCCATGAAAGAACCTTAGTGTAAGTGCGCGTGCTTTTTCGCGCTTGACTTCTTGCACCCTCAGGTGAACACGGCCACATCAAATTCTTGGCGAAAACGAGCTCGATGAGCGAAACTGCAAGCGTGTAGCGCGAGCTGCTTCGCTCACCAAACAATCAAAGCTTATCGCCCTCGGGCTAACGCGGCAGCAAACTGGGCGGCAGCTTCAAACAGACGACAGCAGCGATTGCACTGTCACGGCCGCTGCCGCGGTGCCATCGCGGAGCGATGCCATAGGCCTTATGCTATGCTTTTCTTATCGTCTAAAACTAGCGGCTCGCTGATCGCGTTGATAACGTGGACGGACCATCGCTCTGACCACTGGCCAAGAGCGAAAAGCCCGAAAAGCATTGACATCGAAAAAGGCGTCGTTCCGCGGTTGCACCCCTGTGCGAGCGGCTGAGAACATCCCGTAAAATCTGCGCTTGTTGCCGCTAGAGGCGCCTTCATGAGTTACGTCGGCATGGAGCCTATCAGCCGGGCGATCGAGCTACAGGGGGCAGCACCGTCGCCGCGTTAGCTTGGATAGGCGTTCGGCGACACGCATCCAAAAGTACGCCGTCACGCTTCATTTTGCGAGTGGTTTGAGCCGACTGTTGGCAAATAAAGTGCTCTGATGGCAGCCTGATGGTTGTATATATGCTTTCCATTGCCAGAATACTGCATGAAGCCGGCCAAACGTTCCTATTGCACGCGAGAGAAGCGCAATGTGCGATTGAATAGGGTGTTGGCCTTCAGCGACAGTCGAGTGCTTTCGCACTGTGCTTTATGCATTTTCCTGTTTTATTTGTATGTGTTTAGCTTGTGTGTTGCCTATACTACAGTAGCATTGCTGTCGCGCGACTGAACCAAAAGTTTACGTCTTGTTCGAGTGGCTGCTAAAAAAAAAGAAAAGCCTACACAATATTATGATGCAGAACTTTGTGCACTGTGGTTTTCTGCTTGCACATATACGGATCAGCAATTTTTTTTCCCATTTGTAATTTTAACCGGCCTTTGGAGACTCTAGTTCATGCTTTGCGGTAGCACAGTGATTTCAAAATTGCCGACCCTTCACGAGATGATTTCGCCGAAATTCTGCATTCACACGACGATATTTAATACTTATTTTTTATAGGACGACGCCAAATACACTATGTGACGAGCTTGAACGACAAATCGGCACCCACGTTGAAATTATTTTTGCGAATGGATAGTACGATGATAACATGTAGTGCCAAACCAACATGTGCATGCATTCAGTTATCAGAGTACATTTAAGCATCGGAAGGCGAAATGCTTGTGTATATCGCTAGGCATAAGTATAAGCATTTGATACTGTGCTTACACAACTGAAGAAACCACCGTCTGAGGACGTGCATCACGTTCATCATCATTATAATAATCATCATCTGCTTGACTACGGCCACTGCCGGGCAAAGACTTCTCCTATGTTCCGCCAATCATCCCGGTCCTGTGCTTTCTGCAGCCACGTTATACCTGCGAACTTCATAATCACATCTGCCCACCTAATTTTCTGTCTCACGCGTTTGCCTTCTCTTGGAATACCGACAGTTAGCCTTAAAGGGACACTAAAGGGCAAAACGGTATTTCGCGTATTAGTTAAGTACAATTTCACAATGCCGAAAACACCACTCTTACCGCGACACGACGCTTGGTAAGCGAGAAAACACGCGAAAAGAAAATGCGGATGGAGACGCCGCCTTGAGATTCCCGCACCAAACACTGTGACGTCATAGATTCTGAAGGCGTCTGCTGGGTCCCTACGTAGCTTCTAATCGATAAATAATGAGGTGCATTGTCATCTGTGGGTGCCATAGACCTAGCATACCAAGTTTCAGAAAATTTCATCGAGCCAATGTCGCGAAGATACGACAAATACATTTGGAATTTCTGACGTCACACACACGCAGATATCGGCGCCAAATTTAAAAATGAAACTTCAACCTTGCTTATATCCGCTAATAATGAACTTATGATAGTGAAACATATGGCATTAGAGTTCTCAGAGTGCAGTTTGTCAATCTAAACCAAGTCATTATTTCGCTTTAGTGTCCCTTTAATGAGCAGCGGTTGTCCTGCTTGCGCGCTACGGCCCGGCCCATATCCATTTCATCGGCTTGATCTGAACTATGATGTCCATAACCCCCCTTACTTCCCTGAACAACTCTGCTCTCTTCCTGTCTCTTAAAGTTACACCTATCATTTTCCTTTTCATCGCTCGCGGAGTCGTCCTCAATTCGAGTTGAACCCTCTTTGTAAGTCTCCAGGTTCCTGCTTCGTAGTTAAGCACCGGTAAGATGAAGCTGTTGTATGCCTTCCTCTTGAGGCATAGTGGTAGACTACCATTCATGATATGAGAATACTTGCCGAATGTGCTCCATCCCATCCTTAATCTTCTAGGTATTTCACTCTCATGGTTTGGCTCCACGGTTATCAGCTGTCCTGAGTAGACGTATTCCTTTTAAATGCGAATGCATTTCTTAGGCGGGCTATGTCAGGCGGCGTTGTCCCGCGTTGTCCCGCGTTGTCCGGCGTTGTCCGCGGAGGAGGGGATAGGTTGAGGAGGTGTCCGCGCGCCGGCAGGTGTTATCTCTCCGCTCTCACTCCCTCTCCCATAGGCAACAGCTGTGGGCGCGCACGCTTATCCTCGCCCCCTAGCAAACGGAGCATGTGGTCTGAGAGAGTGTAGGAGAGGAGGTAGGTACAGTGCTTCGCCGCTCCTTCTCTCGCCGTTCGCTCTCTCTCCTCCCTGCGCCCCACTCTCCCGTCCGCTCGCGCCTCACTCTCGACCGTTCGCTGGCTGGGCGCCTCTCAAGGCGATGAAGTCGGTGTCGGCGCATTCGCATTTCCTCACGATTCCCTTCGGGGAGGTGGGCGCATTTTTTGTAACTTCCAGTTTCTCCCCATCTATCGCAAAGCGCTGTTCTCTACCGAGACGTTGCACATTACTTTAGCATTATGCATATTAATTTCAGACCTACTCTTCTGCTTTTCGGGTCCAGTTCAGTAATCATGAGTTGTAGTTCGTCCCCTGAGTTACTCCTCGATACAAAGTCATCAAGGAATCGCAGGATACTAAGATACCCTCCATTAGCTCTCATACCTAACTTTCCCAATCTAGGGCGCTGAAAGCCTCCTGTAAACACGAGTTGGATATCATTGGGGGGATCGTGTCTCCGTGCCTTACATCCTTCTTTATTGCGATTCGGTCGCTTTCTTTATGGAAGACTATGATGGCTGTGGATCCGTTTGTAGTTTTCTTCCAGTATGTTCATATAGGCTTCGTCGATGCCCTGATTCCGCAGTGCCTGCATGACTGCTGATATCTCGACCGAATCAAATACCTTCTCGCAATCTATGAATATTCTCATAATGTATTCCTTCTGGTAGTCACCTTCACACACATGCAAACAAGTTGTGGCTAGCAGACGACTCAAGGATCTATACTACGGGGTTTCGTCCCCTCGCCGCTATGTGCCAACCCTGTTCGCTCTCGAGGCCAATAGCGGACGACCGAAACAGGAAGCTAAGATGCTGCCAAAAGAGAATAACCATATCAGTGTACACTCGACACTAGGCACTTTGAGTGATGTATTGTTGTTGTATTGATATCATGCGCCCTCGCTTATTCCTTACCGCATAGTTTCATCGGCGCTGAGTTTCCCTCTTTGTCCAAAATGCGTAAGTTGATGCAGATTGAATGACTTTAGATGCTGTGCGAGGAATTATTAGCCAGGTTCCAGCCCGTAAAAAGATCACGACCTACTTGTCGCCAACAGGCAAAAAACAGCGTTCAACTCTCGCCGTCATGACTGCGAGTGGCACTGACTAACGCCGCAAGTTTGGAAGGTACATATATACCAATAATCTCAACGGGAATATGACCACCACCGTAGCTCAATTGATGGAGCATCGGACGCGCTCTTCGGAGGTTGCAGTTTGGGTCCCTGCCGGCGGCAACTTGCGGTTTAGTCAACCTCATTTTGGTCATGTCCTTATCACAATTATTACAAAAACACCCGCTATAATCGCCTTAGACTCCATTTTCAGTCAGTTTGCATTATGGTCGCGCCTAACAAAGAAAACGAGACCTTAAATTCCCCCTTCTTTCTATCAGGTAAGTTTAATATATACCATTCCTATCGTCCCACTACACACGAAATTTTGCAGCTAAGAATTGCGTAGAGCCGAGAAAGCTTTGTGTACGGGCATCAGTTTCATTTTTGCTAAAACATTCCAACAAATGAGTAAATAAAATTACGAGTAATTCCTTTGCGTTGTATACTTATTCTCTTGGCGTTTTTTTATAAGTATTTATTTCATTAGCGGATCAAACGAGGGTCCTTGACAGTCTCAATAACAATAAGGGAAAAGTTAGTTTTTTATACTGTGTACACATTAGTCTGAGTAAAATCAGAACTGCCTTTCGGTTCAACTGCCTTTCGGTTCAACCCGGACAACAGGTCAAGTTCCGGTTGCTACAGTGCTTGATACTACTATCGCCATTGTCGAAGTCAAATGGCTTTAAATTTACAATAAACCTTCGTTCATGGCTTTAGTAGACAAGGGCGTTGATTCTATAAAATTTTCGATCTACCACAGATGCATTTTGTAGGAAAGTAAGAAGCGCGCACCTAAAGCGCGTAAAGTACGTATACAAAATAGATGGACTCATACTTATCATATACTAAATAATTACCTTGTTATCAACAAATGACTCAGCTACGACAAAATCTAGTCAATGATGTTCACGCCCGGCTGCAAGAGTTGTAAGGCTATCAGCAAATAAGACCGTTAGTGAATATCTGGGGAACAATGGCCTGTCCTTAAAGGGGACCTGCAACACTTATGGAACACCTACATTTTGGGTTGTTTTGCTTAGACTGTGAGCTGTGTATGAGTTTAGCATATGTGTTAACACCAATATTGAATTATTTAGTATTTCACTCAGGCAATAAAATTACTACATCCCTGCCGACTGCATCAGCGTGTAGTGGCGCTCGCCAGAACTATCGCGGGCGGAAATGACGTATAAGGGCGTGATGCTATGATTCGATAAATGTAATGTTAGAAGTGGCCGTGGCTTGCTATCATAGCTATTGTGTTGTTGTTTTTCTTTAATGCGATTTTTCAATTAACCCCGCTCGACGTCACAGCAAAAAAAAAAAAAAAAAAAAAAAAAAAAAAAAAAACTACAACTACAAAGCATGACAGAGGCGCTGTCTGCCATTTCACCTCTGGCTTTTATTGTTCTTTTTTTGTTTTATGCGGGTCGGATGTCCATACGCAATGGTTCTTTCTCTTGCCTCCTCTTGTTTTTCTACGCTTGCGAGCTGCCTTTTCCCGCACTTACGATACGCTCTTCATCGTTGGTCAAGTGGTACGAGTAACCCCGTCGCTCACTTGATGACGCTCTACCCTAGCAGTTCTTCTGGTGGCTTCCCGAACAACCCCGCGCAAATAACTTTGCGCAGTCCCAGGATTCCCGACCGGTAGGTGCAACCGCGCTTCACTGCATCTGTGGTTCGACAAGTTCCTGACTGAGAATGAGAGGAGGAAGTGGCATAGATTGTCGTTGTATGGAATCACGGACAAAAGCCTAGCTCTTTCTGTCTTGATCTCGTCATCCCGGCTCCTTCTCGTCCACTTCCTGTTCTCTGGTTCTCGGTAGAGGGTGTTTAGGATCCGTAAATTGCCGTGTTTTGCGAAGTCTACCAGTAACGCCACTTCAGTATTTACAGAACTCATGTAATATTCCCCAACTGCTTGGTCACCAGCCTGCTTCTTGCGTACCTTGGCACGGAAGTCACCAATGAGTACAGTACACTGCGTTTTAGCATATTCACCACTGATTCGACATCTCGGAAGCTTTCAAAAAAATCATCTTCATGGTTTGATGTAGCCGCGAAGGCTTGCACTACCTTCAATTTGTATTCGGCATTAGGTTCAATTACCAAACTTGCGACCCACTAATTGGTGCGTGCAGTATTTTTTATGTTACCAGCTGATATTTTTGGATAAGGGCGCCCACTCCCAGCTCTCTTGTTTCGAATGATTCCTGGTATCAATCGGCAGGTCCGTTCTTCAGCAGTGTGTATGGATCATGTGATCTCCTACCTTCTCTGAGTGATATTACATAAGATTAACGCCCTCTTGTGGGTCCTAAGTCTTGGTGGGCCCCAGCATAAAACACGTTCATTTTAAAAGTGGTTCCAAGAGAAGGTTACAGTGTATATATTCATGAGCACAGTATAGGCGATCTATATAATCGTCCTACGATAGGCAGCTTGAAACATGGGTACCTTGTCATTTGATTGAGTTAGTAGCACCTGTAGGAAATTGTCAATTCTTGTGAGTCGCCGACATGTGGTCTCGGCGACGATGGAAAGACATTACTAATATTTCAGTCGCATTGATTGATATTAACCGAAAGACGCACCTTTACTGAATGCGTTAAAGGTCATGCATTAGAGAAGAAATATCGGTAGAGTTATTCATATCAGGTAAATGGCACATACATTGGGAAAAGACGAATTTTACGTTCAAGAGAATGTGGCATGCCGTTAATCTTTATTAAGACTAAGATAAAACTGAGGACGTTGCCCTGGGGCATGCAAGACAATGCAGGGGCGGAAACGCAACAGTGGATCTTAACGTGCATGAATTATTTAAGGATAAACTGGACAGAGCTTGTGGCGAGGAGGATGTGACGTCAAAACACCGACTGTTCCTGGACATTTAGGGAATTTTCAATTGTGACTTACCTAAATAGCTTGCCTCCGTAGCTGAATCCATTCGAGAACATTCATATACGTTTCTGCCGTTCATGTGCGCTAAAGAATTCCTTAGGTGAGCATAGCGTTCCGCGTGCTGCCGAAGCCATTCAGACAGACGCACGCGGTTCAGACCTGATGCGCCAGGGACCAAAATGAGCCCGATCTGTTGCGTTTATCAGGTGTAATTGCTCCCTGTACCAATTTTAATAATCATATTTCCCCATTTTTAATTTGACTGACCTGGATATTCACTGTATAATATACAACCCTTACTTCAACTCATTGCACCATTTGGTATTGCATTTTTTTATTTTGATCAAGCTTTTAGGACAACTCGCACCGGCGCTTGACAAGGTGGTCTGCAAAGACAGCTAAAATTTTTACTCGGTACTAGTGCCCAAGGTATACGTAAACTGATAGCAAGACTTCTATAGCAGCCCATATACGTCAAGAAGTTCGCAGCTTGTTACCACTGTCGTCATCTAGGTATTGCCAGGACAAATAGCAGCACGCGAAAACTACCAAAAAGGATTGAGGCCGTTCCACGCTATTGGTGCGAGGACTGAGGCTCAGGTGACCTACTCATGCTTTCTCTCCTCCTCACCCTCACATCACTAAGCCTCACCACTTCCCTTTCCCACCCCCCCCTTGCTATACTATATTATACATGGCAAATCCAGGCCTCGGCTTCATAGCTTGGTAAAATTTAGAAGGGCACGCAGCTGTGACAAGTGGATGGGTGACGACGCAAAGTTAGGCAGAGCATCGGCGCTCCTCTTCCGCCGCTGTGGCGAGGGTGGACAAGGATACAAGTCTAGGTAGAACTCACAGCTGTTGCGAGGGAGTGGACGAGGTGGTAAAGCAAGAAAGAGCATGCAGCTGTAGGAAGGGCGGATGAGGAGGCGTCGGCAAAGTTATGCCTAGAACGACGTTGTGGTGAGGCGGTGGGTGAGGACGAATCGGCGCTGCTGGAAACGCCTTGCTAAATGACACGTGGTTATTCATCGCTGGGTGAGCCTCTTCGCACACAGATCCACCGAACCACCGGCCTCAACAACTTCGCTGCTAAAAATAACACTTGACGTCACAAGCGAAAGTGAGAACGACGTTGCGCACGTGTGCTGCTTGGCGTGAAATTGTTATATATATTTTTTTAAAGTGCAGATCCTTTACTTGTTATTGACAGCTACGCAATTTATTGCATGTTTACGGCTCGGTCATAGCCGTATGCAAGTGAAAAGGAAGATCAAAGAAAGACTCGGGACTCGAGCTTGCTTTCTGAGCTAAATAGTGTGCGTGCAATGTAAACGAAAGCACATTGCAGGTAAAAGAATTATGAGACATAAAATATGCTACCGAGCATAACAGTACAATAGTTCAAAAACTCACGTTGACCATTCCTAGAAAGCCTGTGCCGAGAAACATTCGCATTCAAAGGATGACTTCGGCATTTCTACACATCGCAGCCTTTCTTAGTTTTTGCTACCAAATTCACCATGACATAGCGTGAGAGCATGGCGGTTCGTGCGCCAACGAAAATAGCCTGTGCTCTTGACGAACACTTACGTAATATCTCTGTGAGCTAGTTTTGCTTTTATGCAGCGTCATGCCATGAATCAGCACACAAAGGACAAATAAATATGCATAGAAATATGCCAAGAAAGAACCTACGGAAGATACGCGCAAAAGCACTGCACAAAATGGAGCATTGCTTTGATGATAAGACAATGCTCCGAGATAAACAGAAGCCCACATAACCAGGCTGCCTGCATACGTCTTCTATTTCTGACGATAAGCCAAAAGAATGAGGCAGACAGCTATTTAGCCAAATGCTAGATACGCTGTAATTCTCCTGTTTACATTGCATTGTTCGAAATTACAAGTATGCGAAGAAATGCGTTTGAGATTTTGCTTTTCATTACGGTTGACCCCATTACACATAGCCGCGCTTTAAACATACGTCCTGCGTTGATGTAGGCGGACAATAGATTTGAGGCTCCTTTTCGTACCAGCCCTCTGGACCGATATCAGTTGACCTTGCACATGCCATTAATATTCATTGCCCGTAAGCAGGCGAATTTGTCCTAGTGGTTAAGACACCCGGTTTACGAGCGTGGCGGCCCGGTTACCTATCCCGTCCCGCCAAAAAGTATATTTTGCTTTATTGAGTATTACTTTATTTCCTCCGAGCTTTTTCAAATGAATTGGTTTCTTCAGCCGCACAAAGCAGGTGGAAATAGGTTCCTGTTTATTGCTTTAAAGTCGACTAGGGATCCTAAGGTGGCAGTGGAGTTTTAGAGCGAAAGCTGTGATGTAATCACAACAAGGGCCGTATTTGCGCCGTAGTTGTCCGCCGGCGGTGTCCGTAACCAGTATCGCGCGAAATATAAAAAAAACAACTAAATAACTCGTTATTTAGTTGTTCCTAATCTCGTTAGGAATCTCGTTAAAATGTGTAAGGAATCTCGTTAACATGTGTAATAACGCGTTTTAGAGCAGTAAAGTAACAAGCAGTCGTCACAGAATGCGAAGTGCGTAACGAGTGGGTCGTGTTCAATGCTCCAACCCATTACAAAAGCCTCAGGCATAATTCTTCATCGTCATCATCCACAGCATCAACAAAGTGCACATAATGCCTTAGAAGTGTGCAGCGGGTGCCGCGCATTCCCAATGAGTGACGAATAAGGGCACAGTGCACGCTTCCCCACTCCACAAAAATCATGATAATTTATGGCGCAGTGGGCACCATGCAAGTGTGCTTGTAGTAGTTTTTCCAAGAGTGTTTAAAAAAGGCTCTAGAAAGACCGCTCTTCTAGCTCTCGCTGTGACTGTGCTGCACGTTCCGCGCAGGCCTGGCGGTTTTAGGGGCGAAGCTCCTTAAGGTCGAGGCTTGTCCATCACTCCGCCGGTGTCACTCGGCATAGCACAGAGTGCGGTGTAGCCACGCTAGTGCGATGGCGATGACGCTGCCATCACGGCACATCCCATGCAAGGTAACTATTATACGCCATGACAAGACGCTGACGACGATGAACAATAAGCGCGTTCCGTAGCACATTCTCTTTTAGGGGCAAAGCTCGTTCACGTCGAGGGTTGTGCATCACTCCCCCCGGTGTAGCCACGCTAGTACTCGCCGCTCCCACTAGAGGCGCAACTGTGCTCTCATTTGATTTGCATGGTGCCCACTAGATGGCTCTGCGGCGCTCGCTCTACTCTCCGGCGCGCTTCTTCCACTCTCGGCTCTCGGCGCGCTTCCTCTTTCTTTTGACGGTCGTCACTCAGTGCGCTTCGATACTACTACTACCTACTACTGCTATGAACAACGAAGAAGACAAGGCGGCGGCGGAGCGGAGGGCTCGCAAAGCGGCTGCAGCGCGGGCTCTCAAGTTGTGCGAGAGAAAGTAAGCGGTGGCGACGCAGACAAGCGGATCCAGATTTGCGGGCTCGTGAAGCTGCAGCTGCACGGAAGCGCCGGCAAGCCGACCCGGAGTTGAGGGCTCGTGAAGCTGCAGCGGCACGGCAGCGTCCGCAAGTTGATCCAGAGGCGGCGAGGTCTCGCGCAACTGCAGCGGCACGGCAACACCGGCAAGCCGATCCAGTGGCGGCGAGGGCTCACGTCACGACGTATCACGTCTTTGCATGATCGAGTGGGCAATGTACGGGGAGATTCATGGTTACCCGAATGATCCTCCGAGGCTTCGGCCACTCATCATCATTCACTTCGTGGATATGCTGTGATTTTTGGTTTGGTCTACACATGCAACGATCTCTTGGAAACCAGTCTAGCGTATGAGAGCTCTGTTTAAAAAAAAAAAAACAGCTCCGTTTTGAAGTACTACCGTAGTGTTTACTTCACTTTTTTACGTACAATTCTAGAATCGGGGTTGCGCCAGTAATATACTGTTGTCATTCCGATAGTATAACAGTAACTCCTTTACATCGGTTCCAGAAAGTGTGTTATGGTATCACCTGCGCAGATTGCCGCTACTGCTCATAATATTTTATTCAGCAATATTAGCATATGCCGCAAATAAACGAATAAAAAAATTAGGCAGATCCCAAGTACCATGGGAATCGATGTTATGCGAAGCATCCGGAGGTAAGGCGACTGGGTTGTAACTGTTTTTATTGAGCGAAACTCTATGAAATGACGCAAAAGATATGTACAAGTGTCACACGCACAGACATGTTGAACAGTCGCATAGGTTTCATACAACCAGTTGTTTACTGTTGCGTAACGATGCCAACAGAAACATGGGTATTGCCAACACCAGAAGCCATAAGTTGATATGTAGAGCTTGTGCTTGCAAGGATGGTAGCCCTGCATAGTGCTACGTAAACCAACTACAGTAGATGGCGCCTAAGTATTCAACTGACGTTAACGGGACATGACTCCTTCGTCATAGGAGTACGTATGTAATGTTTATAAAATTAGATAGCCAGCACTGCAACCACAATATACGTTTCACCAACATTACGCCTGCATAGGGTGTTCTTCAAAGCAGTTTCGAGACCTGACGTGGCTCTGTGGTAGAATACTTGATTGTCACGCAGAATGCTTGGGTTCGATTCCTGCTATGACTCTGATTTCTATTCTTTGTATTCCTGGCGTCAACGCCGCCGATGTCCGTTTTTCTTAACGCTGTCGCCTTTAAATTACCATTGTCAACGCCACGGATGTCAGTTTCTCTTAACGCCATCGCATTTAAATTACCAATGCCTGTTCTCGCTGTTCCTGGTTAGATATAAATTGTCAAAGTCCTGTGGCACATACCCGCATTCCGCGGCCCATGGTATACGGGTATGAGCCACACGTGTCTGGAGAAATGAGTTTGACGACGTACGCGACGGCATTTTCACGTTAACATGTCATGACCAGCCAGACCTATTCGTCAATACCTCTTACCCTCCCACACAAATTTTGGTAGACCGCAAGTTAAAAAGGGCATCTCGAGAGCACCCAGACGTATGCGGCTAGATAGATAGATAGATACGTAGATAGAAACGCAAAAGTGCTTACAGTACGCAAAGAAATGCTTCGCGTTTAAAAGAAATTGCAGGGTCTCTCATGCATTCGGTTAAGGCTACTCGAAGGCGAGGCATCTTTTTTTTTTTTCCTCAGTCGTTGTATTGATCCTATCCCACACTTCTCCGATTGCATTTTGCACCTGACAGTGTTTTAAACTGCCGCCATGAACGCAGGCATCGCAAGGTCTCTGCACCTCACCCGGCTTTGCATTACCTCTCTGGTCGGTTCATGTTTCAAAAAGTGACGATGTCGTCTGATGTTGTCATCATTGGACGTCACGTTGTGCGACTTCATGATAACGTCAGTGTAACGCTATGACGACGCAACATATTTTGCGTGATGAGTGACGTCACGCTGACGGCGTCACGTGATGATGATTGTTTGCATCACTTATTTTGACGCTGCCGACGCAGACTGATGCAATTGACGCCGGCGGCGGTCAAGTTTCGCTTCTGATATCTAAGGTGTTCGCGTTAATAAAGGGCCTTAAAACGATACTTTGAGACGCTCTAGAACTGATTCGTCTACTTTTGAGCCTGTGTTAGCCATACGAACAGTATGTGATAAACACAAAAGATGAACACCGACCACAAAAGAATAAAAAAAAAAAAAACAGATGTTTCCGCTCCACTGACGGTACCCTTGTTCAGGAAAAAGTGTTCTTTTACTGTTAATCGTGATATTTCTTCAGCCGACGGGTCCCCGTCTGAACATTCAATTCATTAACACTTTGTTTCGGCTATAAAGTTGAGATCCCAAGATATAAAATTTGACGCCGAGAAGGTCATTATCAGTAGTTATATGATAAATATCACTTGAAAAAAAACAACGGTACGCACACCATAATTAAGTTAATTTTTAACTGGGAAAAAATCTAGGCTTTATTTCATTAATTTCACTTTTTTGATGTTATCATGACATGGGATCGTCACTTGTTCAAAGGTGGACCGATCATGGAGGCAGTGTAAAAGCAGCTGAAGTGCAGACGCAATGTTTCTGATCCAGGAGGCAGTGCTCCTACACCTCAACTGGTCCTACCTTTCCTCCGTTTTGACTGCTGTAGGTGCATAAAGCTTTCGCAGGGGGCCTGGGGATGCATTAATACTTGGACTGGGAAGAAAATCCGAAGTAGATGGCTTTCGTCTTCGAGTCATCTTAGGCAAATGCATTTGTTTTCTTTTACGAGATAGCATCCGTAGAGCAGAAACGTCTGGAACGCATTGCGCATTTTGCACAAAGCATCGTGGAACACCACCACTATTCACACTATTGCCTATTACAGCCCAGATATTTGATGATTATCTACAGCGAAAAGCTTGACACCTAAAAAGGAAAAGAAATATATCTAAATAAAATAGCAAGGATGTTATCAATCGCAGTAAATAAGAAGAGAAGCATGACACAGGCGGCACACCTAAAGGGTATGACATTTAGGCCTGTCAAGATAAAACAATAGAAAATTTTGTGGCTTAATAATAATAATATGTGGGGTTTTACGTCCCAAAACCACCATATGATTATTAGAGACGCCGTAGTGGAGGGCTCCGGAAATTTTGACCATCTGGTGTTCTTTAACGCGCACTGACATCGCACAGTACACGGGCCTCTACCATTTCGCCTCCATCGAAATGCGACCGCCGCGGCCGGGATCGAACCCGCGACAATTTTGTGGCTTGACATTAGCACAAAACTGCTTGTTGGTGTGCTCAAAACGGTGCATTTAGTAGGACAATGCTTCTAGAATCATCTCCCAACATCTGTGAGACGGTACTTAAAGATTTCCGTTATTATAAATCACTTAATTTCGCTATTTTAGGAAGTAGCATGCAGAATTATTGTTACTTTATACTCCAGGAGCACCGCATTATTATACATTTGTCGTCAACATCGCATTGGCAAAACAGTAAAATTCTCGAGCAGAAGTTAAAAAAAAAAAACAATCAGCAGCATAAATGGCGCAGACAGTTCAAAGTAAAAATAAAGCCGCGAGCATATTTCGGCGGCACATTGCACAAGACATATTACAGTAAATAGATGGTAAAAATAGAGAGCTAGGCAAAGTGTAGGATATATTTCAAAAATTGCTTGATCAAAGAATACGGGAATAAAAAGATACGGTAGCCAAAGATATCTTATGTTAGGCAAATGCTTCCTTTTAGCACTGGTACCAGAGGTGCGACTGTTGTTAGAATCTGATTCGCATAAAATCAATCTCATCGATAATGTAAGTCAACATTACCCACATGAGATCCTTTTAATCGCCGATGTGTGAAAGCCAGGAGACGCATAGCAACTCCGTTCGTGAATTCTTCAGACATCCTAACGAAGCACCCCGAAAGAGAAACTTCAATAACTACTCCACGGTGGCACTAGAATTTGTGCGAAAGCTGCCGCAGCATTTTAGTACACAACACAGAAAATTTCATGATTCTGACAAACTAAAAAAAAAAAAAACACCAGGCCAGAACGCGCAGCACAGACACAGCGAAAGCGGGAACAGCGGCCTTTCTAGAGCCTTTTTTAAACACTCTTGGAGCAACTACTACAAGCGCACTTGCAGGGTACCCACTATGCCATAAACCTTCATAACTTTTGTGTAGTGGGGAAACGTCTACTATGCCATTATTCGTCATTCTTCGGAAAAGCGTGGTACCCGCGACACACTTGTAACGCATTATGTGCACTTTGTTGATGCTTTGGCTGACGACGATGAAGAATTATGCCTGAGGCTTTTGTAATGTGTTGGAGCACTGAACTACCCACTCGTTACGCAATTCGCATTGTGTGACGCCTTGTTGTTACTTCACTGTCCTGAAGCGCTTTACAACACACGTTAACGCGATTCCTTACCCGACATGAAGCCTGCATAGGGTCAGTTTGTACGGCAGTTTCAAGCAGCGGCGTAGCTCAGTGGTAGAGTGCTGGGCTGCCACGCAGAGGATCCGGGTTCGATCCCCATTCTGTCGTAGGTGTTTTTTATTTAGTCTTTTTCTTATTTCGTGCGATATTGGTTACGGACACCGGCGGCGGCGGTGGCGGCAGCGACGGCCGCGGCGGCGGACAACTACGGCGCAAGAACGACCCTTGTTGTGATCTCATAACAGCTTTCGCTGTAAAAAAGAAATAGAGAAAACAAAAGGTCAGCTGGGCGTTGAAGCTCGCGATCTTGATTTTGTAGCGGCGGCGCGAACGCCACCATGAGACTGCTCCACCAAGTGGGGCTCAGAGATCTCATCACCGGCCCTCGCTAGAATCTGGCAGAAAGATCAGAGAGCATCGCTGTGTTTAAGTTTATTCAAGTGGCTATAGGCCTTCCTAAGTTGTAGGACGCGATGGATGAGGTGCCTGCTGATGTGTCGGCAGCGTGGGGTAAAGTGGGGGTCTAGGGCTTACGTCGGCGTATGCAGGCGGCACAGTCGCTTCGAATGACTGAGGTCTAGCGACTGCTTCTTCGTTACTAACTGGGGCAACCACAGAGATTGCTTGGGGCAGCTTGGCTACAACGTCAGGGTAACTCAGTGGTACAGTCGCCAGAGTGGGCTGGTGGTATTCAGACATCATCCCCGTGATGTTCTGCTCAATCACTCGGCAAATGGGCGTCAGAAGTGTAGCTGAGAGCTGTTGACCATGCTGCGGCTGAGCAGAGACCAGTACAGTGCTGGGCAGCAATAAAGCATCGGACGCCTTATTCGAAGTTTGCAGGTTCGGTCCCTGGCAGTGGCACGTTACCTTTTCGTCCACTTTATTTTCTTCACATATGCAGTAACATCCGCTATACTTTTCTCGGCTTTCTTGTCTCTTAGTCCCCATTAATCTTGTGCTTAGCAACGAGAAACGAGCCCTTTAAATGTCCGTTCTGTGTAGCTTAGATACTATCTTAGATATTGGTTGGGTGTCTTGTATTTGTTTCGCGGTACGTCTTGCAAGACATGTATCAGTATCTGTATTTCCCAAACTATAAATGCAATATCGTGTATAGCATACAAGATACTGCTACCGAAACACCCCCTGCAAAACAATAAACGTTGGCTGAACTTCTCAACATGATACTGCTGCTGGCATGCCTTAGCGAACCGATGGCGCAGTTCTCACAACCACCCCATCTGCTTGGCGTGCTGTTACGACGGCACGTCGCACGTCACGACAATCACGTACAGCCGCATTGAGTCGTATCACCCCTCACCACCAAAACCATCCGCCCATATTACCACCCTCCTCCATCTGTGTTACCAACGTGACACCTATACCTTTGTCTGCCCAATGTTCACCGTCTCCACAACTCCACTCACTGTCTTGGATGCGGGCACGTGCGGTCGCACAAGAACAGCAAAACTAGTCGTCGCAGCCCACAAAGCAAGGTCTGCGAGGCTATCGAACTGTGAAACCCCCTCAGCGACGGCCATCGAACGTCATAGACGTGTCTGTGGATTGTGTTCGCGCGTCTGCCCTTGTACATATAGGAGCGGCCATGTCCCTTACGGACGCCAACCTCAGCCGCTTACTGAAAGGCTTGCTGATGACTTTTGCGACCATGCAAGCCACTCAGGGCAGCACCACTATATTTTTTAGCAACCCATCCTCATACATTGTTACGCTGCTGCGAGAGGAATGTCTCGGCAGAGGGGAAGACCTCGAAGACGCTCATGTTATAGACGCACCCGATGGCATGCGCTGTCTCAGTTCCAATGCGATCAGTGCTGATTCGTCACCCGCTGATGTATTTGGTTCGTCTATTGTTGACCCCCTAGCGGTGCTCCAGCGTTCCCAGACTCCGCGCCTGTTAGAAGAATTTCGTTCTTCTTTGTATGTCACGTGAACTTCCCTGGGCCGCGCACCCACTATTGCGCGTCGCACCCACACTAGCTCCCAACGAAAACTGCGGCAAGGTCAATGTCCTGTATCGCCCACAGAAAGTTGTGTAATTAACCACCAAGTCGGCGACATGCTTCGACGCGATGTCTTTTGACCCTCCAACAATCCTTGGGTGTCTCGCCCAGTCAAAACATCCGTCAGGGCACTCCTAATTGACAGTCAGGTATCCTTGCACGTAGGTCAGGAATCTTTGACTGAGTCACAATTAGAGGACCTTCGCAGTTAGGATCAATTAGGATCGCTGCCCGTGGTTGTGCAGCACTGTCAAGGATGGCTGACGGTAGCCTCTCGTCACGTGCAGGGTGGCTGCCCGGGGTAATGCAGTCCGGTCAGGTTGGCTGGCCGTAGCCTTTGTCACGGTCAGGATCGCTGCCCGTGGTTATGAGCTCGGTCAAGAATGGCTGACTGTGCCTTCGGCTGGCTTAACTGTCTGTACGTACGCCCAGCAGCTCAATCAGGAGGTGCAGCTAGATGTCGACTGATCACGGTCACGCAATGAGCTCCAGCAGCACCATGACACGCCGCTGAAATTTATCCGATGCGTTTTAAAAATCAACTATAGTGTAAATAACAATCAGATTTTTGTTATACGTTGGCAGTGGCGGGATGCGCGATATGCCGTATCGATCCGTAGCGCGCATGCATGCTTCGTGCCGATCGAAGACGACGATCGAGAAACTGCGATCGTGTGTTTTTGTAACTCAAACTGCCTCAACTGCATCCTGTTCGACGTGCCGCATCAGCCTAAGAACCAAAACATAGTTAAAGGCCGACGCATCCTAACTTTACCTACGATTTCGCTCGCAGTTGATATTTTCTTGCGATAAGATCGAATCTATATTTTATTCAGAAGTTGAAATGCGCCGAAGCAGCAACAGCTCCCGCGAATGTTTGGCCGAGAGCAGTGAATCGAGCTCGTGGCATGCCGCCACCTGGGCCCCTGGAGAACGAAGGTAAATTTCTAAATAGTATCGTTTCTACTACAGCAAGTTGAAGTGAACCAGCCTGCACGGCGTGCATTACAACGCGTTTCACCAATGCCAGATGCGGAGCTTACGCGACCATCATACATTTTTATTCACCATTCACGCGCTTCTTACAAACACCAAACATCTTAAGCTGGCTCTGTTAGAGCTTCTAGGTGCCTCGAAAAATTCTTTTACAGAATTTACAACCTGCATTGTCAAAAAAAAAAAACAATTTCTGAAACTATTTCTAACCAGGAATATATGGCCTCCGTGATTGAAACGAAAAAATATATATATAGCCTTCTGTGATACACACTATTAGTGCGCTCCGCCGCAAGAATAGTGTGTGTAAATGTTTGTCAGACTATATGTGCGCATGTATCTATTACGTTCATTTAAATAAATGTCAATGCTAGTACACTCTAGCACCGGGTTCTGTCGGGATTCAATGCGTGGCGTGCAAGGACTGGGCTCATCAAGACTGCTTAAGGGCCCACGGAGTGAATTTAAAGTCCTTCTACTGTAAAAATTGCAGCGATGAATTTTTTTCACCCTGTCTCGTCTTGCCGCACGCAGCGCCTCGTTTTGCCCCGCAGGTGGGGCAAAATGAGACATCTGGAGCATTTATTATTTATTTTTAAAATAAACTTTTTGAACGGTGGCAACATGGTGATATTTATGTAGCACATACCTTGTACCAAAAGGAAAGTTTCTGCATTAGTGTTTAATGGTAACGAGTGAAATAAAAATAAACATTGACTGCTTTCAAATTTTTGTCGCGTTTGCCCCACCTTACCCCACAACCTTAATATAGGCGGCGAATGAAACTAAGTACGCTAGTAGTTTCTTTCAGTAACATGTGGAGAATAATGTCCCTCATTTCGAATTTTGTTCATTTGATCAAAATTATAAGTTACGATTGAGAACACAATACAGACAGAAACATTAAAAACTTCCTCATGCATAAAATTTTGAAGTATTGAAATTTATTCTTTCGCATACGTAAATGATACTGCTATTTCATTATAACTATTTATTTACAATTCTGTGGAATTAGCGAAGCTATAAATTAAAAAAAAAACATATGTATGCACCGTATGTTATTTTTCCTATATAGAAGCGAGGGGTCAGATTTGCGCTCTCCAATAAACTCTTTCTGAAACACTTTAATTGTCATATATATTCCATTTCTGTTCGATTAACATGTTCACTCTTGCCAAGTTTCCGGTGTACAAGTTATGTTTTCACCTACTAAAAATTTACATTATGCAGGAACGACACCCACAAACATTTTTCAATGCAGGCTATATTACATCTACTGTCGGTTTCTTACATAAGGCACACGTTATTACGGCTCATAAATTACGGTTTATCGCTTATGGGATACGCTAGGGTAAATGGGCCGCATTGGTTTCTGTCTCATATCTAACATAACTGTTCCACAATTTATTGAGAAGCTTTGAGAGTAGAATAACACTTCAGACGTTCATTCATTCCCAGTTGCAAAAAATGAGTTATTAAGTTCACCCCAAAAGAAACAAACATTACGCTCACTTATCACGTATCTCAAGATAAACTTTCCAAACATCTTTTTTCTTAATATAGCTCGCGCACTTTTTCAAGATTTGATGTTCCGGATATTTAGAAAGGATTGATATAATAGTCGCAGAAAGCTTTTCTAAAATTTTTTCGATAGTTTACCAGTAAAGCTACATAAAGTTTCGCAAATTCTAACAAAGTGATGGTCCGAAAAACATAACAACATGTTTCCAAACACGCACGGAAAGTTATCTCAATGCAAATCAATCACTACGCCACAAAGGCACCCCTGAAGAGAACATTTCCAACGGAAACATACGGAGATGAGCATATTTAGCCGATCTAGCTTGATTTATTTTTAAAAAAACACGTACACACAGATGTAATGATTAAAAATAATACCTCAACCGAAGGACATGTCAGGAGACGCGGTTTTCTGCTCCATTCTAATGGCTTTCAGCGGTCCGGCGCTTCCGCCGTTGCCTAATTTACATTTTCACAGTAATATTCGGATCAGAATTTGGCTTTTTGGGTTGCTTTACCCTACCGTACCTCCATAATTTCTTGTTTTAAATATACAGTAAGGCATGACGAAGTTAATTCGAATACTCTAGTACATCTAAGAGCCAATCAATACAAATATACTACGATTGCATATTGAAAACTTCTCGCACGTCGATTGAATACTGGCAAGTAAAGCATGCTCTGTTCTTAAAACTGCACATTCTGTCATCAGTTTTCTTTGATGTACTGCTTGCACCACTAAACGTAGACGTGCATTTGTAGAAGACATATGATTTGGATTATTAGGATCGTTGTGTTTATCTTTTTTTCTTTTTGTGCTCGAACATTGTGTTTCCCTCTTATCGTGCACTGGTCATACGTTTTGATTTGTTTATTCACCATTTTTCGTTTTACTTGCCCACACGCAAGCCATTGTAGAAGGTCACAAACTATTCAAGCCGTCTACTTCAGCTTTTTATTATGATTGCAAATACACGGATAATCTTGGCGAGTTCTTGCAGTGGCATCGCTGTCACCGTCACGTTAAACATAAACCGGGACTCAATAACATCGCTTCACGCAGCGTACGCTCTACGCGGCAGTAAAAGCGCGCGCGTGGTGGGGGACGAACATGACTGTAGAAGAGATGAAGCGAGCCAGCCAGCTCCGCCGCATGCGCTGCGTTGTACGACATAACGTCGCGCCGCATGTGAAGCCTGCCATCAATGGCTCAACAAGCAGAGAGGAAACGCCCCACCCGTCTTTGGTTAGCCGAGGGAGCATGAACGTATGCGCTTAATTCGCGTTGACACAGCAGACAGCAGCAAAACTACTTCACTCTCTCGAGCGACCGTATTACCTTACACCGGCATAACCTACACGATATTGGATCCAAAAGAGTTAGCTGCTAGCCTTCCTTCGTATGACATTCCAATTTCTTGCGGGCGCAATCGTTGGTTCGCCTATGTGGCAAAACTGCGATTTTATTTTTTCCGTCGTCCTCCATCTGTGTACTTAGAGACGGCGGAGATGAAGCTTTTATTTAAAGATTATGATCACCTTTGGGTTCAATCAACCTCGACCACGACTTTAGTTCTGATAGTAGTACTCTACTACGAATCTTATTTATCTCATCATTGAGGAAGTCGGCAAAGCTGTAAAGTACAATGAACTGTTCTTTACCCGTTTCATAGGTTATGAATGGTCAATACCTTAGTCAAGCGTCTAAAAAGTCAGGGAGGCAATTCATAGTAAGCAAGCCCAGAACACACTCTTTTGAACAGTTTCGAAAGCATATATAATTAATCAGTAGAGCCCCCAAGGTTTACAAGGCCTACACACAAGCAGTAAATGAAAAAGTCGGCTAAAAGAAAATATAGTGAATCATAATCAGCGCTTCCTGCACAAAACACTAAAACTATGAGAGTCTCAATAACAAAAGTGTCAGAAAGTACGGTTTACAAAGGACTGTCCTACGAAGCGCAAAGATAGCTTGCGGCACTTCTGACACACTGCAGCGCAATAAACAAAAAAAAAAACCATGGACGGAATGCTAACAATGACGACGAGCGCTGAACTTGCAACACCTTTTATTGGAAAAAACTATTTTAATCGCCGGGTATACCCAGCTCCTTGCCATGTCGGCCGCAGAGAGCCAGCTCAAGAAAATGCGCTATCGTCCTCCATCCTCAGAAGCCATTGCACCGCGCAGTCCGAAGGTGGATGTGATGCCGTATGTGCACAAGCTTTCACGCAACCTAAAAAATGGTGGCGCATCAATACCACGTGAAAGTCGTAGTCGCCGTACTATTCAGGCTGTGGAAGTTCTGCAGAATGACCGACCCGGACACAAGGTGGCAGCAGGTCTGTGGCACAAAGTAAAGGTAGCCCTTCGTTGAATGCACAGAAGGTATTTCCTGCAGGGGTGTTGCAAGCGTGCGATATGATACAATTTACAGGTAGGGACAAGACTTACCTACGCACATAGGCCGGCGAACTCACTCATGAGTCGACTCACTCGGACTCACTGAGACTCAGATCGAGACGTGAGTCTGAGTCTGAGTGAGTCCGGGTGAGTAATATTTTTTGGTGAGCTTGAGTCCGAGTGAGTCCGGTTGAAGAAAAATTTTCACGAGTGTGAGTCCGAGTGAGTTCGACTTAAGAAAATATTGGTGAGTCTGAGTCCGAGTGAGTCCGAAGTGCTAGATATATTTCTTGAGTGAGTCTGAGTGAGTTACACCTTGTTTTGCCGGCCTATGGTCCTATCTACTCATCTTCGGCATTACTATCAGCCTTGCCAGGATTCACGGTTTTACTGACGTCTACTCACACACATTCCAAAGCAGTGTCGATCATAAATCATTTCAATTTTTATTGATCAGAGGCGCGAATTACGTAGGGGGGTGCGCCTTGACCTGCCCCAGGCCCCCGTTAACATTTCCATGGAAGTTCTGAATAAATATAACATATGTTGTCATCCCTTTCAAGAAAAATGACCTTACTGGTTCGCGAGCACTCTTTACTCGTATCGAAGGTACATATCAAAAGGCGCCACGAAGAGTACCGATTACGTGAGATGTTGGTGTTCAAGTGCATTGACACCATGGTCGAAGAAGCTAATTCTAGGCTAACGGACTCATGAGTCCACTCACTCGGACTCACTCAGACTCAGATCGAGCTGTGAGTCTGAGTTAGAGTGGAGTCCAGGTGAGTTATGCTGCGGTGAGTTTGAGTCCGAGCCAGTCCGGTTGAAGAAAATTTTGGTGAGTGTGAGTTCGAGTGAGTCCGGCTCGGGAAAATTTTGGTGAGTCTGAGTCCGAGTGAGTCCTGAGCGCAAAATATATTTCATGAGTGAGTCTGAGTGAGCTCCACAAGTTTTGCCGACCTATGCGCTACGCATGTATAAATGATGACGTTTGTGTCGGAAA
>JALIZH010025570.1:0-25918 GCA_030522465.1 Rhipicephalus appendiculatus
CGCGTTGCACAGCTATTTTTGGTATGGACGGAAGCTTTGATCGAGGCCGATGCTAGGTTTAAGGTCGCCACCTGGCAGTGTGTTAATGCGTTGACAAAACTGCACTTCTCCTTTTCGAAACGCACCGAATGGGATGAACACGTAGAAGCGACGCTTTGAAGGAACTAATCGTGCATTTCACGGTCATAACGCGTTTCTTCACTTTAGCAAGAGCACCGTGAGCGGGCAGTGGTAGACATAAAAGGATTTTTTAATGGCCACAGAGTATGTGACCGTGGCGCAGTGGATAGCGTGCCCGGAATCTGCTGTCGCGAACCGAGAGGTCGTAGGTTCGACTCCCGTTGATGGAACTTTTTTTCTTTGTCTTCTGATCATGCGTATTTTTGCAACGTCATTTCCGTGACGGAAATACGTCACTCAAATCTTGGTGGACCGCGGCATAAAACACTTTCGTGTTAAAAACATGGTTGATCCCTCCGTCATAAGAAACGGTATGACACGAAAGTGAAACGCGTCCTTACAGTAGTAGTTGAATCTTTTCTGTACATTGAAATAAGATAGCTTGCGCAATATCTATCGGTGTTTGACAGTTATAACACCTTTTAACGTGAATGCATCCACGTTGACGCTTGGTGGTACATCTGTATCCCGACGACTAACGTCTATGAGCAATGAATAAACAAACCTTTGTGGTCATATATGCTTGTGGTTGTTGTACGGTGAAAGCGGAATCGGAGAAAGCGGTGTGACAGCCAGAAGAGCGTCACTGATTGGACGCCGAATTTGGCTAAGGTCGCCTACTCGCGGCATGTTAGAATTCTTGAACACCACTGCCCGACCAGACGGAAACGCAACGCGCGTCGTGTCTTCCTCGTTGGGTGGCTGCAATATTCCACAGGGCGAGCGTAAGTTGGGAGCGCCAAGTTACGCCACGCGAAACACTCGCGCGTCGCAGAGCGTTTTACGGTATTGATAGACGCTATGAGTGAGGCCGACGCTGGGGGGTAACGTCGCCACCTGGCAATGTGTTAATGCGTCGACAAAATTGCACTTTTCCTATTCGTAAAGGTTTAAACTGCGCGAAGAAGACGGGACGGAAAGAGGAACACACACACACACACAAGCGCAGAGCGCGCGCGCCTCATTCTCTCTCCTGTGCAGCGCCGCGATGAGCGCCCGGACCACTGCCGTGAAATGAGAGCGGCGACGTTCCTCCCGCTCAAGCTTATTATCTCCCCGCTGCTTCGCATCCACACATGGTTCCCTTTAGCGGGAGATGGGGAATTTTTAGATGCGAAGCATCTTATGCTCGGGGCTCCCGTGTCCCTCGTCCCGCGTCCCCCGTCCCGCGTCCGGCCACTTTCATGAAGTAGGGGAAGCACCCATTATGCGAACCAGAACACTGTAGTAATATGAAGGCCGTCAACCCTAACACAGTCATCAGAGTCATGGCCGAGAGCACAGAGAGGCTGCGTAGCAATGGCTACGCAGGTGGTGTCTGTCGCCCAGGTTGACCCCTTTCCTTGAGTCATGGCCGAGAGCACAGAGAGGCTGCTTAGCAATGGCTAGGCAGGTGGTGTCTGTCGCCCAGGTTGACCCCATTCCTTAGTCTTGCTTGCATGTGTTTGCAGGGGGCTTAGTCCATCCCTCCTTCCCGCGTCCCACACCACCACAGCGAATGCGCGTCCCCTCCCCCCTCTCTGTCCTACGCTCACCCCCTTTCTCTCCTCTAGGAGTCCTCTACTCCACGGAGCGGCTCCCGCGTCCCACAACCCCACAGCGCATGCACGTCCCCTCCCCCCTCTCTCTGCGCTCCTACGGTACCCCCCCGTCCTTTCCTCCAGGAATCCTCTACGGAGCGGCGCGCACGACAGGTGGTGTGACAGCTGCATACTCCGCTGGGGGGCGCCACGGTAGTTCCGCGGTATGAAAATGACGGAGCGCGCGCGCTTCATTTTCTCTCCTGTGCAGCGCCGCGGTGAGCGCCCGGACCACTGCCGTGAAATGAGAGCGGCGATGTTCCTCCCGCTCAAGCTAATTATCTCCCCGCTGCTTCGCATCCACACATGGTTCCCTTTAGCGGGAGAAGGGGAATTTTTTTCTTTGTCTTCTGATCATGTGTATTTTTGACGTCATTTCCTTGACGGAAATACGTCACTGAAATCTTGGTGGACCCCGGCATAAGACACTTTCGTGTTGAAAAAGTGCCGTCAACGGGAGTCGAACCTACGACCTCTAGGTCCGCGACAAGAGATGCCGGGCACGCTATCCACTGCGCCACGGTCACATACTTTGCAAGCTTTAAAAACGAGCCTTTTATATCTACCACTGTCCTCCCACAGTGGTCTTGCTAAAGAGAAGTAGTACATTAAGACCGTGAAATGCACGATTAGTTCCTTCAAAGCGTTGTTTCTCCGCGTCCGTCCCATTCGGCGTGTTTCGAATAGTAAACGTGCAATTTTGCCGACGCATTAACACACTGCCAGGTGGCGACCTTACCCCCTAGCATCCACACTCGTAGCATCCGTCCATACCAAATATAGCTGTGCGACGCGCGGGTGCGTCGCGTGGGCGTAACTCCGCGTCCCTAGCCTTGTTCCTAGCTTGCCCCGCGGAAAATCGCAGCCGGCCAACGGGGAAGACACGACGCGCGTTGCGTTTCCCTCTGGTCGGGCAGCGTTGTTCAATAAAAAATTATACCATCTCCCGCTAAAGGGAACCATGTGTAGATGTGAAGCAGCGGGCGCTAACGCTTACATTGGCGGTGGCGTTGACGCTGGTGCTCATGGCAGCGTTGCGCAGGAGAGAAAACTGGGGAGGCGCAAAGCACGCAGTGATGGAGCGGTGTTTCCTACTGGAACATGCCAATCGCTGCTAATGGGCAATGAGGGACAGAAGACTCCTACTGGACACAGAGACCCGCAGTCCGCTTTTAGTTAACGCGCACGCTGCGAATTTTTATTGTTCAACAACGCACAGGAGAAATCTCCCACCGGCACCACCTTGCAGGTCAAGGGGGTGGCCAGTGAACGGTTGTGCAGCGCGAGCAGTCGGTTTTTTCAACCAAGAAACTCGCTAGCAGACGCTGCCTGCGTCGGCGTCGCGAGGCGAGAGATGGGGGGAAGCGTAGGAGAGGAGAGGGGGGGGGACGCGCATGCGCAGTGGGAGTGTGAACGCCGCGCGCAGGGATGCCTAGAGGAGAGAGGGGGGAGCGTAGGAGCGGAGAGAGGAGGGGAGGCGCATGCGCAGTGAGGGTGTGGTTGCCGTGGGGGGGATGCCTAGAGGAGAGAGAGGGGGGAGAGGAGGTTTTTTTATGTATTATTTTTTTAAAGGGTTTGCGCATGCGCAGTAAGAGAGGCCACGCGGCACACCACCACCACCACCACCACCACCGGATTAAGCTTCGCCATAAGATGCTTCACATCTAAAAAAGGCCCATGGTTATGCCATATGTGCTCAAGGTTGCTCACAACCTTAAGAACGTGGCTAACAGGTACAAGGTACCTTTGGTGTTCTCGGCGCCCAGCAAGTCGGCTAGCCTGTGCCCACGAATTTCTACTGCACGGAGGCCCTCCCCGTGTGGGAAGAGGCACGCAAGGCCGTATGTCGCCTGCTCAGTTGGCGTGGTGTACGAGATCCCGCTTAGTTACGGTAGGGTTTATATCGGCCAAACAGGCCGGTGCATAAACGACAGGATTAGGGAGCATGAACTTTCCGTGAAAAATAAAGTTTCGGCACATTTGCCTGCGCATTCTGGTTCCTGCAAGTGTGAGCCTGGGTTCTCCAGTGTATCCTTTGGAAGAGTAGAGGTTTGGGCCAGTTGGTGATGCATACTTGGTAAAAAATTAAGCGCAATAAACGGGACAACAAAAGTAGAGGCACACAGGACGAAGCGCTTTGTTGAAAAACATCGCCGCAGCTAGACAATGTGCATCTTCAACTTTTTTTATCACTGGCTTTAGTCAACAGAAATATATAACAAAACATAGACGTTTCGCCACCTATACGGGTGGCGTCGTCAGTACACAAATGGCACCAGATGAGAGAATACATGATACTTATATCTTGCCGTAAACATCCGGCAGAGGGCCACGGTTACTATTGCATGCTGACTGATTACGATGAATGAACCATGATTCTACAAATTTTCTTGGGCCCCATGGTTGTTCCCGCGCCAGCGTCGTCGCATTATCGAGATCAAACACGTGTCCTTTCGTCATGCAGTGGTCAACTAATTCTGTTTTAGCTCGTGTGGCATGTGTGGCCTTCGTAACGTCCCTTGCGTGTTCCTTGAGGCGGGTACGACGTCGTCGCCCCGTCTCGCCGATGTAGGTGGCATCACAGTCCATGCAGTCGACCTTGTATATAACTCCGCTTTGTTCATCCGGGGAGGGGTGCGGTCCTTTGGTTTTGGGAACACATTTGCCAGGGTGCGCATGGGCTTAAAAACAATACGAACACCCAAAGGCCGCAAGGCCCTACGCACTGCTTCTGACACACCGCGAACATATGGGATACACACAAAAGATGTTGCCTTATTTGTAGTACTCTCGCGAGGTCTTTGCATGCGTCGTCGCGTATCGTCAACAAACCGCTGAGGGTAGCTCCGTTTATTCCAGAGACTGGCAACATTCGTTTCTTCACGCTTCCTCAGGGCCTGCGTTGACGATAGCACGTCGCAGCGTGACAGAAGTGTACGAACAACAGCATGCTTGTGTTCCGCAGGGTGGTGCGAGTCGAAACTCA
Organism: Rhipicephalus appendiculatus; assembly: GCA_030522465.1. NCBI lineage: Eukaryota > Metazoa > Arthropoda > Arachnida > Ixodida > Ixodidae > Rhipicephalus > Rhipicephalus appendiculatus. The sequence goes on from JALIZH010025570.1 coordinate 4,747, forward strand.
GCACAGTGCCGCTATCGCAAGATTTGCGGTATACGGCTGTCTCCAATGAACCGCCCTCGCTCCGACGTACGAGAACATCTAGAAAAGACAACGTGCCCCCATCCTCCATTTCACAAGTGAATTGGATGGCTGGATGAACGTTATTGAGTGCCACATGCATAGCCTGCAGATTTTTCTTTTCTACAATGGCGGGAACAACGATGGGGCCCAAGAAAATTTGTGGAATCATGGTTCATTCATCGTAATCAGTCAGCATGCAATAGTAATCGTGGCCCTCTGCCGGATATTTACGGCAAGATATAAGTATCATGTATTCTCTCATCTGGTACCATTTGTGTACTGACGATGCCACCTGTATAGGTGGCGAAACGTCTATGTTTTGTTATATCTTTCTGTTGAGTAAAGCCAGTGATCCAAAAAGTTGAAGATGAACTCCCCTGGCTTTTCGAACACATTTTCCACGTATCCGATAGACAATGTGCGCTTCGTCCTGTGTGTCTCTACTTTTCTTGTCCCGTTTATTGCGCTTAACTTTTTATCCACTGTATCCGTTCTTGGAAAGAGTAATGATACCTTAGAGCGTGAAATCATGGAAGCATATTACATTAAAAAGAAGAGAGATATGTGTGTTAGTGGCACATCTGTTGCTCTGCGTGGTGGTGAATTTGCTTTCTTCGAATATTTTTTTCGTATAATCGTTTTTTTTTTTGTCCTTTCTTGTCAACCTTATCGAGTGTTTTCTGACGAGCATGTAGGCGGTGTGCGCGCGCATAGTTGCTACGGCTTTATTGTCGCTGATGTTCTGAGAATAAAGTTAGTTGCGAGCAGTGTTGTATGCGTTACCCAAAAAAAGTAACTAAATATGTTACTCGTTACTCTAACAAAAAAGGAACGCGTTAACGCCCTACGTTACCTCCAAAAAAAGGTTACGCGTTACCGTTACTGTTACCGAAAAAAAGTAACGGGCGTTACCAGTGCCGTTACTCCGCAATGAAAAGTTTTAATCAATGTGTTCTTGCTGCAGTAACCCACAATAATTTTTTTTGCACTCCCAAATTCATGTTTTACACAAAACGTCTAACCGAAACAAGTATCATAGCCAAAATTGTGAATTAACGAGAATTCTTTGTACAAATTTTAATGTATGTACCGGACCTTAGCAATGTTATAGTAGCATAAAGATGCCTGTAGAGTTGCATGTGGTAGCTTATCACTCTAGGAAAGAAGTGTAAACTTAAGGGCTCGTTTTCTTTGTTCTCATTATAGTTCTCATTAATATTAGCTTCTGAGACTCTGTGGCATATGGTGAAGCCATTTTTCTCAATGTGACATTATACACAATGTGAGATTCAATCATCCACGCTATCCGCTAAGAAAGCATCACTGAATTCTCAAGAAATTTACCCTAATCGGCATTTTCTGGGTCCGCAAAGCACCTCAAGTGGAGATCGTCGAAATCGAAACTGCTTTATGTTATGCATGAAGTGCAGATTTGGGAAAGTTCGGGTCTGCAGCCGGCGAAGCGCGACAGCCTCCTCTCGTGTGAAGGACTCTGGTGGGAGTTGGTATCGCTGTCGTTGGCGTTTGTAATGCTGTGTAACGTCGTGGTATGTGAGAAGTGGGGAACCTAGCTCTGTGTTGGCCGCCTCACTGCACGGGGCTGCTCGGAGGGTGAGTTCTCCAGCAGCCGCATGAGCGCGTTCATTACCCGACGGTGAGGCATAACCAGGAGTCCAGGGCAGGTGTAAGGTCTGTCGGGCGCTCGTTCAGCGGGCCCGGGCTGTCACAGAGGTTGTCATAGGTGTCCCGGAATAGGGACCCTCCCCGTTTTCTGTATTTTTTTTAAATAAATGTTTTCATCGAAACTGGTGGTCCTTCGCCTTCGAAATTGCCCGCTGCGCGCCAGTATCCCTATTGAAAAAACCAGCCCCCCAGCGTGATACCAGTACGTTTTTTGGCGCTGGATCGCACTGGGAACACTGGTACACGCTGGGATTCACTGGCACTTCGGTGAGCGCACTGGGACAGAGCTGGGTCGCACTGGTAGGGGCGTTGGCTTGGCCGCTGTGACGCTGGCGCGTACTGGGAACCGCTGGAAACGCTGGAATTTTCACTGGAGTGCGCTGGTGCACACTGGAGCCTGCACTGTTTCTTCCAGTGCGGCATGCAAGTTTCTGTAGTGTATGCGGTGGAATCTTTCGGTATCTTTGAATATAGAATGTTTGATTCGATGGTACCAATGGATGCTACCCTAACAGGCAGGCCCGTAGCCAAAACTTTTTTTCGGGGGGGGGGGGGGGCACTTCTTGAAAGCCTTGAAAAACACTGATTTTTATTATTTTCCCTCGGTAAACGCCCCCTTCCATCCAAATTTTCGAGGGGAGGCCCGGGCCCCTAGCCCCCCCCCCCCCCCCCTGGCCAGGCGCCTGCTAACCGGTCCCAAACATTTTCACAGCTTCTAGCTTGGCAGAGAAAGAGAATGATAAGTGCAAGACATTGTGGTATATATATGCGAAATCACCGTCATTTTTATTTTTCCCTTTGGAATGCAGAAAAAAATTGCGTCAATAACACAAAGGAGCCAACGCTGATTATTTTGCTTCTTAGCTTTCTTTCTTTTTCTTATTCACGCAGATTCAATAACGGCGTTAATTCCTGCGGAGAACTTAGCAGCGATGAATGCACGTTTTGTGCATGCGCCGCCCATATACCAGTCTGGCATCAGGGATGGGTTGTTGTAATGATTACATTTTGCAGTGTTTATAAGTCTGGAGGCGCCGGTCGTACCAGAAAGAGCAAATCGTTACATCGCCGCACAGTTGGCGAGAAGCAATTGAGCTCTGGTTTCGCAACCTCACCCAACGGAGGCCAGAAAGACAGCCGCCGTTCGATATCACCACACCGGAAAACACATCTCTGGCACTGTTTGCCCTTCCACTTACTTCAGCTGAACTTTAGATAACCATTAGAAAGGTTCCGAAGCTTGAATGCAGAAACTTCAACCATCGCAACTCAGCTGCGCCGAGACCGCTCCTACCCCCCGAGACTCCCAGCGAGCGTTAGGCCTAGTGTGCCGGCCGTGTCCGTCTACATGTTACCAGCGCTTCGCGCTTTAAGTACACGCAATTCTAAAGCGTAAGGATGTCTGTAAAGTACAATTTGGACATTCGTTAACCTAAATGAACCGTTTTTCCTTGTGTACGGTGTCCGCACAAGGAGCGATGACCATCGATGCGACGCGCTTTCAGCAACTCACACAAGCTGTCACCGAAAGCTGCCGGCCGCGCTAGCCGGTACTTCTCGTGACTCTTAGTTAAGAACGCATAATTGTCAGTCGGTAATTTGGTATGCCTTAGTGAACTAACATAGTGACATATTTCTTTAGCGCATTGTATTTGTGTTTAGTTGAGCGGTTTCTTAGTTATAGGTATCAATAGAACTGCAAATCTGTACACTGGCACGCCCGCTGTACTGGCGTATCGTCGCTTGCGCGATAACACTACTCAATACTCAATCATGTACGCACCTGTTTATCGAACTAGTCATCATAAAAGCTCTGTAAATATTGACCAGTAGCAAGAGCGAGAAACGGCTGTTAAAAAAAATCGGTAGTAACAGCCAGCAAACAGTGCCTGCTCTAGGTGTATATCACATTTTTCGTACTTAACATGTGAATTCTTAAAGGAGCACTGACACAAAAATTTTGCACCGTGTTGTTTTTTTTTTTTTTTTTTGCAATAGGTAGCTTACGACCCACTTATCACGGCTGGAAACCTCGTTTGCGCGAGTGTGCGATGGTTAGTTATTTACAGACGTTTTTAGAGCGCCCAGTCGCAGTTTCGGTTTCAAAGAGCACCGAGCTAGTCAGGAGCAGTTCCGGTAGCAAGATAAACGCAGCTGGCCACGTGACCACGCAGAACTGTGACGTAGGCGGCGCGCGCGAGAGCGGGCGCCGCCTACGTCAGGCACGGAGGAAGAAATCGCAGGTAGCGCAAGGGCACAACTAGAGCACTGCACGGGCCGGGATTTCCAGCCCGGACCCGGCCCGGGCCCGGAACTTGTTTAAACTTACCCGCCCGAGCCCGGCCCGGTGACTCAAAGCGAGACCCGGGCCCGGCCCGTACCCGAGGAAAAAATTCGCCTACCCGGCCCGGCCCGGCCCGACCGCAAATCGGGCCCGACTCGGGCCCGAGCCAATAATCTAGGTGGTGCTGCCCGAACACAGAATCGACAACAAGGTGTTTGAACTGGCAAATATCTACGCTTTGGTGGCGCATGCTTCGCTAACAATTATACTTTACCGTATGGTAATTTCTTGGAAAAAAGGGGATCACGGTGGAAACAGCTGAGCTGATACACTGGATGCAATGGATCTTTGCTTGGCAGGGGTACACTGCACCTACATTTTCTGCAAATACTATGGGGATGCAATCAAGACTTCGATGGACACCCGTCTGGTTGGGAAGAATCACTGAATAAAAAGACGCGGACACTGACCACAAGAAAATAAAAATGCGTTGACGTTGCGCGACCCTGAATGGGAGCCTTGTTCACAATGATTGTGAACAAGGCTCCCGTTATGTGAACAAGGCTCCCGTTCTCGGTGCCGAAACATCGACCATGGGGATCATCAAGAGGGTTTCGCAGCAGATATTGTTGCAAGGAAAGTGATTTGCAGCATGTGTTCAGTTTCAATACAGAGCGCAATAAAAACAGAGGACACAAGGAACAGAACGCTCTCTTGCCTTTGTTTACATTTCGTGTATTAAAACTTAAAGCATGCTCTAACGACAAAGCCAATCGTGCACCCTTCTGGATATGTAGCGCCTGTCTTCAGCATAGTAGCCCCTTGCCACAGCAAGAGAAATAGAAAAAAGAAAGTCGAATTCATTACGTAGCAGTAACTATATATACTGTACTCTAGAAATACGTATCAGCAGCCGAAAAGAAGAAAAAAATATTTTTTCGTAGCATTGTTTTCATCTATCACACCGCTGCTAGTATCTGCACTCTAGTAGTTTTTTGTGGCATATTTTACAGCTTGTTTCTTCGCATGCTATTGTGCAAAAATCAAATTCTCAGAAGATACCGGATTTAAGCACGCCATGCGCTGTTGCATCACATATCCTGCTGCGCTAAAGTTTCTCGCACTGCTTGCGCTAGCCGCAGTGGCGTACATCTGCCTTGCGAATTGTGAAGGCGTCGCCAGTCGTTGTTTCTAACTTCCACCACTGGAGCAAATTTAGGATGTCTCTGCGGACTTCTGCACAATGAACATAGCTATTCAGCTCATGGATTCCTTCATTTCTTAGAAGTACTTGTTGCTGGGCTAGTCGTTCTTCTTGCGGTGTTGTAGGCGTCTGAAAGTTTCCTTCATTTGTCTTCCCGAACATCGTGCCACACTTCAATGCCATCTATAAAACTTCTCTTTGAGGGCTTCTACTTGAGAGTTTTCTGCACTGTATGTTATGCATGTTTTGCACCTCGCTTTTTTTTTCGTATTATAATAGCGTACGCTCTCTAACGCTGTTGTAGTGGCAGAAGGTGGTCATTGGACTACGCGGCCATACGACTGACAGGAGGTGTACGAAGAGATCTCTATCTATGTTCGGAATTTGTTCCAGTTTGGTAATAAAGGCGCGAATAAGCTTTTCGACGCTTAATCATTTTTTTAGATGCATGTGGTTTGACGTAAAGGGGCATCACAAGGCACGGAATTCGTAATGGTCTTTTTTCTAGCCAGACATTTCGTAAGCGAATATACCTTGCCCCACACCTTATTTAATGTACCTATGCTATTCCTGCACATTCAGACGCTGTTGCGGCAGTATCAGTATCTCTCGCACTATATAGCGCAGGCGTTTTAAACACGTGGCCCGCGGCCCGTTTGTATGTACGCGTACGTTAGTTATATCGTAGTTATATCGTAGTTACAGCGCGACAACGGTAAGAAGAAACAACATGGACAGGTTGTTGTATGTACGTACTCAAGCTACATAGGCATGACAGGCCTAAAACATTTTCTTGTGAGGCACCCCGTGCGCCCACCATGCGTTGATACATAACCGTGAAAGAAAAGTCGATATTTCAGATTAGGCGCACATATTTTAGTCATTTTGTAGATAGGCATAGACATGTTGTTGGAAAGGTCGCTACCAAATACCCTTCAGAAATGACCGATATATGAAATATCGAAGAGGTCTTTCAAATGGCAAAATTAGGCGACATTTGGTACAACCTATTTCCCACCCCCCACCCCCTCCTACCCACTGTCCCTTGTGGGAGTAAATTTTCGTGAATGCAGACCGTTAGCTGATGCGAGTTTGCGACCCCTGCTATAGCGGAACAAGACGAAAGCTCAGACGCCAACAATGTGGCCGCACAAAGCAGGTTGTGCATGTCCATCTCGTGTGACATGACCACTGGGAGACGTGACGGAGCCACAGAAAACGAATGTCTTTAGAGTATGGGTGTGCGAATAGTGAAAGTTCATCCTGAATCGAATTCGAATCTAATAGTGCCGAATAGTTGCGAAGAATATCGAATTCAAATCGAATATCGAATATTATATTTACAAGAAACGTGCACCGCCAGTCATGACAAGACAAAGGAAAAGAAAAGACACTACGGTGTGCTGACAGCTTTATTACGCGCTTGTTAGTCTTCTTTTTTGATAGCTTTTGTTAGTGTGTAAGCATGTTGATAAAAGAGCCGCCGTTCCAGTCAGCAGCGCCACGCCTAACATCATAAAGGCTAGCAAAGGGGATACGGTACCTAGTTTTTTTCCCCCTATGGTCGCGCAATACGGCTCATCTGATAACCGTAATGTTGTGCTTCTTCGCCATGTGTGCTCCGGGCCCAAAAATCTTCGGGCGCCCGTTCACAGCAGCGTTTTAACTGCGCACCAGAACGATGGGAGCTTGTGAATGAGTGGTGCGGTGCGGCAATGGCGACTGCACATCGTGGAGAGGTTTTCACACCTGAAGTCAATCACTGAGGTAGCGCGGTCCAAATTCGGTACGTTCTACGGTGGTTGCGGCGTACGCGACCGAACTACACAAGAAGTTCGTGCCTTTGTTTCGAATTGAAGTTTGTGGAGGGCTTGACAGTTCTCCCATGTGTTTTTTTTTACGGGCCGAAATAACAATCTCCTTTAAAACAAACATGCACTCGCTTTTGAACCGGGATATCGGTGCAAGTTTTAATGAAAGGCTCACAGTAACGACGTTAGCCGCTCACGCGAACCAAGTTGCACCGTTGGCCTTTGTTGCGTTTTAGATATTCGCCCTGTCGAATTATTCGAGACTTCGAATACCAGCTATTCGAAAGTCGAATCGATTTATTCGATTAGGCAATATTCGATTCGAATTCGAAACTCGAATATTCGCACACCCCTACTTCATAGGGATTCTATGTAACGAGACTGCGTGCAGTCGTTTAGTTTTAGTGGAGGGCTAGGATAGGATATTCAATAACGTTTCCCAGCTTTAGAGCTGTTGTGATAAGCTGCAAATTTATTACATTATTATAATTACTGTGATCACAGAATAACATTTGGGATATAACATAATAAAGAATGCGAACAAAGTCCACATTAGCCAAATGTTAACTATGTAAGCGTCTGGTCTATTTATTTTTAGCTCACCCGTTTCAGATAAATCAAGTAGCCCCATATGCAAGAAGCAAACAACTTCAGTACTTGTCCATCATAGAACTCCAAAAAGCTTGCCCCACATAAAAAAAAAAAAACATTTTTGAGATAAAATGTCAAGCATATATGTCTTTGGAACAAACTTAAAGGACACTAAAGAGAAGAAAAAATTTTTCTGTTATCACTAAACCACTCTTTTACAAAATACCCACGCTCCCCGTGACAAGACACTGCGCAAAAAGAAAATGCGGGTGGCGACGCCGCCTTGACATTCCCGCAGCAGACGTTACGTCATAGATTCTGACGGCGTCCATATACTGGGGCCTACGCAGATCCTAATTGGTAAATATGAAGTAAATTGACATCTGAGTGGCCCATAGACTTCACATACCAAGTTTCAGGAAATTTTGAAGAGTCCAGTGCCCACAAAGTACGACGAATACAGTTTGAAATCCGTGACGCCATGCGCGGAGATTTCAGCGCGAAATTCTAAAATGGAAATCTCACCTTCATTTTTTCCTCTGTTAATAATAACAATAATATCTGGGGTTTAACGTCCCAAAACCACTATATGATTGAGAGACGCCGTAGTGGAGGGCTCCGGAAATTTCGACCATCTGGTGTTCTTTAACGTGCACTGACATCGCACAGTACACGGGCCTCTACCATTTCGCCTCCATCGAAATGCGACCGCCGCGGCCGGGATCGAACCCGCGACCTTCGGGTCAGCAGCCGAGTACCGTAACCGCTACACCACCACGGCGGACTTTTTTTTCCTCTGTTAATGAACTTATAGTGGTGAAATGAATGACATTCGAGTTCTCAGAGTACACATTATCAGTCTGAATCGATTCAGTATTTCACTTTAGTCTCCCTTTAAGAATTGAGAAAAGTCGAGGCCCGGCCCGACCCGAGCCCGCCACCTCAAACCCGGGCCCGGCCCTAAGCCCGGAGCTTCAGGCCCGAGCCCGGCCCGGGCCCGCCATGAAACCTACTTTACCCGGCCCGGCCCGGCCCGGCCCACGGGCCGGGCCGGGCCCGGGTTTTCGGGTAGGCCCGAGCCCGTGCAGTGCTCTAGGCACAACCAACAACCAGCCAGCACAAAATCATGACGTAGTTTGTTTACATTGCTACCGCGTTGATGTCGGCGTCGCGAGGGGCTCGCATCTCGCTCAGTCGTGCGGCATGCACTTTGAAATTGATTTTAAATATGTTCTAGGCTACATTTGCCCTTGATATTTCGTAGGCGTTCTCTATGTCTCCACATACATCTATTTCACTCATTATCTCGCCTTCGAAATTTTGTGTCAGTGCTCCTGTAAAGAAACTTAGCGCTCTTGCCATTATCGGCATGTCATTCGGTACCGGCCGCCGTTCGTTTGTGTCAAATAAAGACGCAGTTGTTATTTGGAAAGAAAGATCGCGTCCATCGTGACTGTGCGACATGTAAACATGAAGCCGAACCGTGTGTTTGTTGGTTAAAGAGTTGTTTTACGCCCAGTTAACCATGTTTCGGCGTGACGTAGTGGATAGAACACTCAGCTTGGAATCAGGAGGTGGCAAGTTCGAATCCTCCTGACGGGTACTTTTTTTTTCATATAGCTTTTTTTTCTTTTTTTTTATTGCGTTAATGAGTTCTATATCACTTCTTTCAGTAATATATTTATTTATGGCACATAGGCACCGCTATTTCAACGCTGTAGAGCCGTATTTCGCGGGAGTACCAGCGCCTCCCAGTAAAATGCCGCTCCAGCGTCCCAGTATCCAGCGCGATACTGTGCCCATAATCCGGCATGGCACTGGACGCTGGTACCCAGCGGCGCTGGGTTTTGCAATAGGGATAGGAAAACACGGAGGCCGGTATTGGCGCCTTTTAGGGGCGAAGCTCCTTATGGCATCACCTGGGCGGTTCTCGGTTGTCGACGCATCCTGAGTAGCCAGTAGCGTCTCCCTTAGCATACAATAGATGGTGCTGTCCCATAGAGATGCATGCAAACTGCAGTTGGGTGATGTCTGTCGTTGCGGCACGCGGGTGGTAATGCCGGGGCGAGCGTCGTGGAGACTTCTTGCCCGACAGGGCTCGCACCTCTCCCCAAGACTAGGTCGCAGTTGGGTGACGATATACTAGATGGCGTCAGTGGTTTTTCGTATACGTTGATGATTAAAGATGATAGATGGCGCTGTTATAATAAGACAATGCGCGGAAGGGTGTGATGGTTCCGGGGCTTACACTTGGGAACTCAGTGGTGTGCATGAAGTCAGAGGTGCAATCAGGAATGGATGTAAATCAAAGGACTGTGGGACGCCTCGCGTTGGGCGCTCACGGGAAGACGACAAATGAGGCTGTAAAGGGTGATATGGGATGGACAGGTTTTGAAGTGAGGGAAGCTCAGAGCAAAAGTAGATTTGAAGAGAGGCTGAGGAAAATGAAGGAGAGTAGATGGGCAGGGAAGGTTTTCAGGTATTTGTATAGAAAAAGCGTCGACACGCAGTGGAGAAAAAGAACTAGGAGGCTCACCTGGAAAAAGAACTAGGAGGCTCACTTGGAATTGCCCCAGCCTGAAACATACGGCAAGTGGATGGAGAGTCGGTAATCACAAGGGCTCAGTCTCCCCTGTTGTTCTGCGCATCTTATCGCCATAGCAACCGCCGCCGTTTCGGCCGTACTGACTGATGACGTTCTTATCGACGCTGCTACGGTTGTAGCTCCGCTTGTTCCAACAATGGTGTAACGATTGCCGTGCAGTCTGCAGGCGTCAGTGTAGAAGACGGTTGGGTTATTAACGTATCGCTTTTGTAGTGTTCTAGCTCTGACTTGCCGTCTGCCAGGGTGGTACATAGCGCTCATATTATTGGAGATGGGGTACGCCATGATTTGGGCCCTAATGTTGGTAGGTAATAAGTACGTCTCTTCTCCGGCGTGTTATCGCAATAAAAATCAGCAAAACAGAAGGCACGTAGGCAGGCGCGCGAACGTCTACATTCGCGTGCTTGTTTCTTTCGAGACTGCGCGAGCGCTGTCATGTTGCTCTGCTCCAAGAAAACGGACACGAACACCTTAGCGCGTGCTGTCACTGGCGGACTCTGGCGGAAAGATGAAATTATGTCATGGCCGTTAGTTTCATTCAGGTGGTTTAGAGGCACTCGTAGCCAGCTTGAGAAGCGGAGTTCAGTCAGCGATTATTAGACGCGAAGCGGAGTTCAATCCGGTGGTGCTGTGCGTCCTGGCCACCCTTACTGCGCATGCGCCTACTCTCTCTCCCACTCTCCTCCTTTACGCAGGTGTTCGGTCACCTTCTCTCCTCCTCCCCCCGCGCTGTAGCCGCGCACTCTCCTCCTTTACGCAGGCGTTCGGACGCCCTCTCTCCTCTCCTCCCCCCGCGCTGCAGCCTGTAAACCCACTCCCTCCTCTCGCTTCCCCATTTCATATAAGCGCGTGCGCTCGGTCGATGAAGTCTCGCTTGAATCGTGCGGTCGCTCCGTCGGTTCCCGGTCGCGGCAGTTGTCTAGAAAGCCTCGCTACCCTCGCCGCAGACTCGCGTTGTCTCTCTGTAGCGGAAGGCGGTAGCTCGACGCAGACGCTTGGCTTCGACGGCTGAGTGAACGTAAACGGAAACTTGGTGTGCACCCCCCAATGCTGCTTCGCATCCCCTCATGGTTCCCTCTAGTGGGAGATGGTGTAATTTTTTAAGGCGTAAGCCTTTAATGTCTTGTGTGGGATATATGGCGTGGAGCAGCCGTAGAGGAACTCGATCCCCTGAAGGTGATTAAAAAGGGCTTTTATTTTACACTGCAGAAGCCATAAAGACCCTGCTACTAGACTGATGTCCCGTTTCTCCTCTCGTGCTTGCTGGCGCTTCTTCGTCCTCTTCTAGTGGTCCGCCAGCGCTCGCGATGGAATCAAGTCTCATATTCACGTCCGTCCGTCCGTCCGTCCATGTCCGTCCGTCCGTGTCCGCCCGTCCGTCCGTGTCCGTCCGTCCGTCTGTCCGTGCCGTCCGTCCGTCCGCGCCCTGGCACGGAGACAGGTGGCCGCCGGGGTGCGCAAACGGACGCCCGTTGTATCGTATCAGACCCAGGAGCGAAAGCTACCTATCTTTGTTGAACTACACGTGCCTTTCTTTACTATCTACTAAACCCCTCCCCCCTTTCCCTCGCTTTGGTATAAAAGACTGACGACAATAAACACAGGCGTTCACTACTGTCCTGACATGCGTGTTGGTTTCATTGAACGTGGCCCGGCTGATACATGGTGTCAGAAGTGCGGAACTGTAGCCTTGCCGGCTCGACGATGAAGGAAGCACCGTAACAAGTGCCTACACCACAGCCTTCAGGACACCACGAGCATGGAGTACATAAAGCCACTGGAGCCTCTGGGCCTCTCGACCAACGGAGGAAGAACGTGGAAGCTCGTGGAAGCCACGGAGTGCACGGAAAAACCAAGGTCAGAGGCAGCAAAAACGGCCCTTTTCTTCAGCGTGGCTGGTGACGAGGCGCTTGAAATCTACAACAACCTTACGTTCAATGAAGGCGAAGACAAGCAGGACTATGGCATGGTGGTGGCCAAGCTCGAGAAATACTACGTCGAGCAAAAGAACACAATTCATGAGCGTTACGTCTTCCGGTCTCGACTGCAGAGCGAAGCTGAACCCTTCGAACAGTTCCTCCGCGCGCTGAAGAAGCAAGCGCAGTTTTGCAAGTATGGAACGATGATGGACGAGATGGTGCGCGACCAAATTGTGTTCGGTACAAACTCGCCGAAGCTCCGGGAGAAGTTGCTCAGGGACAAGGGCCTTACGTTGGACAAAGCCGTTGCTTTATGCAAGGCGGCCGAAACATCAGCACGTGAGAACTCGCTGTGGCGGAAGACAGACGGAGAGCTTCACGTCCTTGCAGCGTCGTCGAGCCGAAGCTTTAAATGTTCCCGCTGCAGCCGGTCCCATGCCGCACGGCGCTGTCCAGCCTACGGGAAAACTTGCTACTTGTGCAAGCGGCGTAACCATTTTGCGTCATGCTGCCAATCGAGCGGAGCCATCTGCGAGGTAAAGGACGAGAGGAAGACGCCATACCAAAACGACGACTTTAATGTTTTGGACATTACCATCGGAAACATTAGCAGTGACCGGGACTGGATCATGAAAGCAAATATTGCAGGCAAGGACATGAACTTGAAGATCGACACGGGGTCCCAAGCAAACTTGATGCCAGTGTCGCTTTTCCGGAAAATTCAAGCCTGTCCAGTGAAAGCAAGTAACGCGGTTCTACGATCGTATAACGGCGGCGTCATCAAGCAGCTCGGCACATTTACGTCGCACGTGACCATTGGTGACCGGAGCGTCTGCGCCGACTTCTTCGTGATTAAGAAAGACCACGGCGCCCTCCTGGGTCTGAAAGCCGCGGAGGACCTGGGGCTCATCAAACGGAACGTTGATGCCGTAACAAGCAACAGCACCTCCGCGGTCGTCGATGCATTCCCGCAGCTTTTTCAAGGAACGGGCCGCGTACACCTCGAGTACAGGATCACCCTTCGCGAGGGTGCTGTGCCCGTCGTCCAGCCAGCCAGACGAGTGCCTTTGGCGCTGCGAGAACCTCTGCGCGCTGAACTACATCGAATGGAAGCAGAAGGCCATCATTCGAAAAGTCAGCAGCCCGACAGATTGGGTAAGCCCACTGGTCATTGTGCTCAAAAAGAACAGCAGGTTGCGGGTATGCATGGACCCGAAAAAATTAATGAGTGCCTTAAGAGAGAGCATTATCAGATGCCTCTCCGAGAAGACATAGAAGCAGAGCTGGCAGGAGCGAAGATGTTTTCTCGGCTTGACGCTAACGCCGGATTCCATCAGATACCACTGGATGAGCAATCTTCCAAAATATGCACCTTCGCAACTCCCTTTGGCCGTTATCGGTTTCTTCGACTGCCTTTTGGCATTTCATCGGCGAGCGAAGTTTTTCAAAAAGCGCTCAACGAGGTATTTGATGGTTTGCCTGGCGTGCGTGTATATGTCGACGACGTGCTCATTTGGGGTGCTACCCGAAAAGAACACGATGACAGGCTCAAAAACGCTCTACTAGCAGCAGCAAAAGCAGGACTGACATTCAACGCGTCAAAGTGCTTGTTCGGCGTTGAAGAAGTTTTGTTTCTCGGTGACATTATCAGCAGCAGAGGCATACGCCCTGACCCTGCTTTGGTCGAAGCTCTGCTGAAAATGCCAGCACCACGGGACAAACAAGCGGTACAGAGGCTCTTAGGCGTCGTCAACTACTTTTGCAAATATGTGCCGTCACTATCCCAACGCACTTCTACTTTGCGTTCGCTGTTGAAGCATGATGTTGTTTTTTGACTGGACACCGAATCATGAGAATGACTGGCAGGCTATATGCAGAGAGCTTAGCGAATCGCCACTTCTAGCAATTTTCGAACCAGGCAGAGAAACGAAAATAACGGCGGATGCCTCGCAGTGCGGGTGTCAGGCTCGGCGCTGATGCAACGTCACGGGAGCGCCTGGAGACCTGTGGCTTACGCTTCAAGAGCTCTTAACGAATCCGAACAACGGTATTCACAAATAGAAAAACAGTCTCTGGCGTTACTTTTTGGATGCGAAAAGTTTTATCATTTCGTATATGGTCATCCTTTCATTCTTGAGAGCGACCATCGCCCACTGCTTGACATATCAAAAAAGGCCATTGCTGACATGCCACCAAGAGTACAGCGTTTCTTTTTGCGGTTATTGAAATATGATTACACCTTGACTTTTGTTCCCGGTAAACAGATGGTCGTGGCCCACGTGCTTTCCCGGGCACCTGCTTCTGAAGACGGCGCTGACTCTCCCACAAGTGACGTCGAAGTTCATGGAGTCACAGTAGTATCGGCACTCGTGAGTGAAAAAACCATTTCAAAGCTTGCAAGTGAGACCGAGCGTGACGTATACCTTCAGCAGGTACTTCACAAGCTTGCGAATGGGTGCGCTGTGGAAGGTCCGCTGAAGGCGGTTGCTTCCGAGCTCTCAGTGGTCAAAGGGATCCTTCTAAAAGGAACGAAGGTCGTAGTGCCAAGTAGCATGCAATTGGACATATTAAAGCGCGTTCATGCAGGGCATCTCGGCATTGGAAAATGCAAAGCCAGAACAAGGCAGTTGGTATACTGGCCCAATCTAAATTCTGATATAGAAAAACTAGTTGGCAAGTGTTCAGTATGCCAGACTTAAGCTTATAAGCAGCCGCCAGAACCACTAATCATGCGTCCAACACCGACACAAGCTTGGTATCGCGTGGGTGTCGACTTGTTTCAGTACGGTGGCCAGCATTATCTCTGTGCGTATGACTCAATGTCTAACTTCCCGGAAGTTGAACTATTACCCAGTACAACAGCCAGTTCCGTCATACAAAGATTGGGAGCCATATTTTCCCGTTATGGTATACCCATCGAAGTTTGCACAGACAATGGGCCCCAGTTTGCCAGTAGTGAGTTCCGGCTATTTGCTCAGCAATTCGATTTCAAGCACATCACATCCAGTCCAGAGTACCCTCAGTCAAACGGCCTTGCCGAGAAAGGTGTACAGATAATTAAGCGCATCTTGAAAAAGACAAAAGCGGCGAATGAGAACTTTTGGCTTGGCGTCCTGGATTACAGAACAAGTCCACTGGAGGATGGGCGATCACCAGCGGAGCTGCTGCAAGGAAGACGCCTGAGGACCCCCCATACCGGACTTCGGACCCCTTGTTGCCACGCGAGTAAGGAAGCACAGGCAGAGCGAACACAACAGACGTGTACTTCCCGGCCTCAAGAGCAACGACGTCGTCCGCATAAGGGGAAAGACATGGACAAGAAAAGCCAATGTTCTTGGACCAGCGGGGCCTCGTTCCCTCCATGTTCAAACAGAAGACCGGAACATCCTGCGCCGCAATCGGCAGCACCTCTTGGCAACGTGCGAGCCTTTTGAGGACACCTCCGACGAAGAAGATTACGACGAAGAGCAGGTACCTGCCTTTACAGCATCTCCCACGTTCGGCTCGTCCACGGTAGTGCCAATTTGTCCGCAACCATCTTTCCAGCCAGTTCTGCAAGATCTCGATCGCTCCCCTGCCCAGGAACATGGACGTCAAAACAAACAAAAAGCGCAGAGAGGAGAGAGTGCGACGGCTCCGAAAAACATTAAAAAACAAAACAAATGTTTTATATGTGGACGCTTCCTAGATATAACTTTAAACGGTCCGCTGCAACAGTAATTAGCAGCGAGAACCGCATCGTGACATGTGCATCGCTGTACACGTCCTCGATCGCCAAGGCGGAATGCTTTGCCATTGCCCTTGCGATCAAAGAGCAAGAACGGAGGAAGGAACCACAGACGATTATAATCTCCGTCTCGCAGGAAGCGTGCCGTTTCTTTTTAAAAGGCCGCCTCCCGATAAATATAAGTAAATTCCTTCGCGGAACATTGGCAAACAATTACGGGCTGATCTGGTGTCCAGGACACACAGGCCTGGAGGGAAACGAAAGGGCCGACGCTTTTGCTCGAGGGCTCACGAACCGAGCAGAGCCTCGTCCGCACTTTCAATCCTTCCAAACACTCCAGGAGGAAACTAGCGAGGAGGACATAGACCCATTCAGAATGGCCCCTCGCGAACTTCTTGCTCACCAGCGAGGCACGCGACAAAAATACAGCACCCCCCCCACCAATCATTACAAGGGGAGGACGCGATTGACCTCCGCAGAATTCAAACGGGGGTCTTTCCCAACCTGCAGAGATTGCACAAATTTTTTCCAACGCTGTATGGGCACGGCTGCCCGTGGTGTGGCGGCTCGCCGTCGTTATATCACATATCATGGGGATGCCTAAACCGACCACCAAATTTAGATACCTTTTTAGGTCAATACAGGCTCTCTAATACTTTCGAGCAATGGGAGGCACAGCTCGCCAGCTCTGACCCGGAGGTTCAACTTGCGCTCGTGGGTCACGTCAGGCAGGCGGCAGTTGCCAGTGGAGCCCTGGATTGGGGCCCCACCCATCGAGCTCATGACCCCTTGTCCCAAGCCCCTATGAATAAAGTTATTCTTCTTCTACCGCAGCGAAGGTCGCAGCGCCAAACACGTCGTCCGGAACATCTGGGATACGATCGAAACTTTCAGCAGATGAGTCAACGACGTTGAAGGGGGAGATGTATCGTATCAGACCCAAGAGCGCAAGCTACCTATCTTTGTTGAACTACACGTGCCTTTCTTTACTATCTACTAAACCCCTCCCCCCTTTCCCTCGCTTTGGTATAAAAGACTGACGACAATAAACACAGGCGTTCACTACTGTCCTGACATGCGTGTTGGTTTCATTGAACGTGGCCCGGCTCATACACCCGTCGCGCCGGACTCTACAGTGCTCGCGCTTTGCTTGCGTAGCGTCGCTGTGCCCAGCGTTTAGAATCATTCTGACCGACGCTGTTTCAATGGACGCAGGCGTTCGTGGAACACACTTTGGAATTTACAAAGGGTCCGTCAATTTAAGCGCTGGAACGCGGATGGCGTTTGTACAATGCGCAAAGCGCGAGAAAATATGAACGCATGCGAACAGGAGGAAGACAAGTCTCGCGTCTCGGTGCGATTCGCGGTATATAAATAAACAAGAAAACACGCACACATTCGGTTTGTGTGTTATCCCACTGAGAATGTAAAAGAAAGAAGGCATGGTATAGTGAGTCGAATGACCACACGCTTTCGCCTTACACACTTTGGAATGTACAAAGCGTCCATCAATTTTTTTCACACGGCAGTGTTGCGATGCAGTATGTTTTCTCTTAAGATACGCGATACATTACTGAATGTATCCGAAATACAGATACAGATACTCGTCTCGCGAGACGTATCGCGATACAAATACACGATACCTAAAGAGTACCTAAGATAGTATCTAAGATACATGTATCTTCGATACTGCCCAGCCCTGTCCGCAGCAAAAGGAAAGAGGAATGCTGCAATAATGAAGCACAGAGCGTTGTTGGGATACAATACGTACGAGGTACTTCGAGGTTTCTAGAAAGGTGTAATGGTCCCGGGGCTTACTTTTGGGAACTCAGTGGTGTGCATTAGGTCAGAGGTGCAATCAGGAATAGGTGTAAATCAAATTACTGTGCGAAGCCTTGCGTTGGGCGCTCACAGGAAGACGACAAATGAGGCTCTAAAGGGCGCTATGGGGTGGACAACTTTTGAGGCGAGGGAAGCTCAGAGCAAAATAGGTTTCGAAGAGACGCTAAGGAATACGAAAGATAGTAGGTGGGCAGAAAAAGTGTTCCGTTATTTGTATAGGGAGAGCGTTGACACACAGTGGAGAAAAACAACTAGGAAGCTCACTAGTAAATACGCGGCTGGCAGTGTAAGCGGTATGGCAACAAAGAGCGTTAAACGAAAACTCACAGAGGCGGAGAGGATTTACTGCATGGCAGCGATGGAGAAAAAAACCGGCTCTGACTAACTACCAAAAAGGCAAAAAAAATGAAATTAGGAGGGAGGCATTTTATGATAATTCAAGGGGAAGTACTTTACTGTTTGAAGCGAGATTGTGATGCCTTAGAACGCGTAGTTATAAAGCCAGATTTCGTAATGAAGAACAATGCATATGCTGTGGGCAAGATAAGGAAACGACGGAGCATCTTTCATTGAATGTGGAGATCTACACCCAGGTGTACGCTTAGGCACAAGCCTATATGGAGCCTTGGGTTTTAGGGTCGACAATGGAAAGCTGAACACGCCCGCGATAGAAATATGTAAGGACACGGTTAGAGTATTGGCGGCAGAAAGCTAGAGAGAAGGGACAAAAATAAATACTGGGAAAAAAAGGTCATTCTGCTGTAAAGGGCAGAGAACTGGGCTATGAATTTGAGTTTTTATTGCGATAGCAATTATATGGACACTTGCGGCTGGTTTTCGCCGTCGGCGTCGGCGTCATTTGCCGTATATGTATATGTATATATATAATCGGCCCCGCCCGTGGTTCGTGAGCGTGAAAAGACGCGAGGGGGGGGGGGGTCCCTCGAGCGACCTTCGATTTTACGAGGGGGGGGGGGGCGCGCGCGTTATCTCCCCTTCTCGGCGGCCGACAGCGGGCAGGGGGGGGGGGGGGGGGCGACGTTCGATTTTACGAGCGCGGGCGCGGGCGCGCGCGTTATCTCCCCTTCTCGGCGGCCGGAAGCGGGGGGCCGGTGTACCCTTCTACGTACTGCGCTCTCAACGCGAAGAGAATTCTCTTAAACAAGCGTTTTCTAGAGTTGCGTGAGATCGGATCCAAAAAGAGTTAGCTGCCAGCCTCACTTCGTATAACATTACAATTTTTTGCTATCGCATTCATTGCTTCACCCTTGCGGTGAAACTGTGACTTTTTTTTAACCTATAATAAGATACATTTAATCGAAACAGACAATTGAGGCATTAGGCGAACTTTAAAAAAAAAAGGGAAAAAGTTTTTTTCACACTTTTCACCGCCCCGTTACAAAGGGGTCGCTCATAGCATCCATCCATTCATCGATCCACGGGAAGCTGGCGCTGAACGGCCGCGCGTATTACGAAGCTCGCGAGTTCGAGTTTTCATCCGAGTTTAATAGCATTAGTGCTTCTCGCAGGCTTTCACGGGTACAGGGGGGGGGGGGGGGGTGTAAAGAAACGCGAGCATAGCGGCGCGGTGTTTTCATTACGTGATGACCGTAGTGGCAATAAAAAAAATCACAGCATATCCACGGAGTGAATGATGATGAGTGGGCGAAGCTCCGGAGGTTCATCGGTAAACCGTGAATCTTCCGTGAATTTTCGTCCAGTACACCATCAAAGACGTGAGAAACACTGTGTGTGTATATTCAAGAAATTTTATTTATTCGTAAATGGTAGCTAGACGTGGCTTCCGGTCCCCCTTCATTATAACGACTTTATGGTCGGTGAAGTGCAGGGATAGGGGTTCTTCTATGGCTCCGTAGAGGATTCCTACAAGGGAGAGAGGGGGGTGAGCGTAGGAGAGGAGAGAGAGAGCAGGAGAGGACGCGCATGTGCTGTGGGGATGTGGAACGCGGACGCCGCTTCCGTAGAGTAGAGGATTCCTAGAGTAGAGAAAGGGGGTGAGCGTAGGAGAGGAGAGACAGGGGACGCGCGCGCCGCTCCGTACAGTAGAGGATTGCTAGAGGAGAGAAAGGGGGGTGAGCGTTGGAGAGGAGAGAGAGGTGGAAGGGACGCGCATGCTCTGGAGGAGTGTAGGACGAGGGCGCCGCACCGTACAGTAGAGGATTCCTAGAGGAGAGAAAGGGGGTGAGCGTTAGAGAGGAGAGTGAGGGGGGAGGGGACGCGCATGTGCTGTGGGGTTGTGGGACGCGGGAAGGAGGGATGAACTAAGCCCCCCGCAAGCACATCTTAGCAAGGCCAAGGAATGGAGTCAACCTGGGCGACAGACACCACCTGCCTAGCGATTGCTAAGCTGCCCCTCTATGCTCTCGGCCATGACTCAAGTGACTGTAGTGGTGGTTGACGGCCTTAGTCTACTACAGTGTTCTGCTTGACATAGATGGCCACACCGCCAGTGGGACGCTCTGCTTCCTCGGTGCACACGATGGGAACTAGATGTGGTCTGGAACGCGCTTATTCTTCATGGTCATCAGCGTCATCGTTATCAGGTGTAGCGAGTACATTCCACTATACGGAGGCTACGACGGACGGCGCCGGACTAGCCTACGCCCTAACGAGCTTCGCCCCTAAAAATATGCTAGATGGTCTTTGATTGTATCATGTACGTTTCTGTCTTTTTATCAATCATGCTGGGCAGAACCGCTTAAAAAATGTCACAGTTTCGTCACAAGACGAAGCAATGAATGCGATAGCAACAAATTGGAATGTCAAGCGACGAATGGCAAGGAGGTCGAAACGTGCAGCGCACTGCTCATGCACACATGACGCACGAAAACAGCATGCACAGGACGAGAGAGAAGTAACAACGTTCACAGCTCGACACTTAACGCGCTGCTGAAACAAAAACGACGCACGAAACGTATTCACAGGTACAGATGAGCGCGAACTAACAAGTGTCACAGTTGCTGTGTTTCGAAAAGCGTGTTCTTTTCGCAAACGGGAGAACTACCGCGAGCGAAGTGACCTTTGTGCGCTCGGTAACTACAACGCAATCGTTCCGGCGAAAGCCCGATTCTCCCCCCACCGCAATAAAAGCGCGCGCGTGAACGGGCGAACGGGCGTCTACCCCCCACGGGTAAAGTGCGCGACCGCATCACCGCGGGCATCGCGACTAGAGGGGCGCCGAGCCCCGCAAAGCGCGCCCTTTGCGCCATCTCGCTGGTAATGCTGAAAACACGTTGAACACTCGCTGTATATAAATAGCTCGCCGTTTGAACGTTGAAGGACGTGCGCTTTCGTGGCTCAGCGGTTAGAGCCGTGCGCTGCAGATCGAGAGGTCCCTCAATCGATGCCGTGCGTCGGAAACATTTTTTCTGAATTATATTTTTTTGTGGCTTTTATAAATATATAGATACATATACATATACGGT
>JALIZH010025571.1:0-42184 GCA_030522465.1 Rhipicephalus appendiculatus
AAATGTACTTGTGGTGATTGTTCGGTTAAAATCAAATATGATAGGTGACATTATTACGGACTGAAACTACAGACAGATGCGATAACCGTTTTGGTTATCGCTTGCTTTTCATGGTTATTGGGACCTTTTCTTGTTTGGCGCGCTCCAGGGAGCGCTTGTCCTTCGGTGTCGATGACACCGAGGTTCGGATCGACTTCCATCGCCCTGTCAGAGGCGCTGGAAGATCGAGAGCTCGGCGCTGAGACGCGAGTCTCAGGCCGTGGCGTTCGATTGATTTTAGGGCCCAGCGAGACCGGAGTCTGCGGGCCCTTTGAGGTGGATGGAGCAGCAGACGCTGCTTCCATCAAGGGGGGCAGGTGGAGCTGCTACAGGACCACTGACCGTGGACACTGTAGGCTCCCGAGGCCGTTGTGGTGCTGCCCCCTGCCGCACCACGCTGGCAAAGCTTTTCAGAGGTAAGAGTGCGAGCCTCTTCCTCGCTTCAAAAAATGAAATTTTCTCCTTTACGGTGAGCGCGATCACCTCCTTTTCCTTCTTCCAGCAAGGGCAGGATCGAGAATAGGCCGGGTGATCACCCTGGCAGTTGACACAACACGGGGATTCTTTACAGTTCTCAGATGGGTGGTCATTGGCGCTGCACTTGGCACATGTTTCTTTACCTCTACATGATTGTGATGCGTGGCCGAACCTTTGGCACTTGAAGCAGCGCCTCGGGTTCGGTATGTAAGGTCTGACATTGATCTTAAGATATCCTGCGTCAAGGGAGCTGGGGAGATTGCTTGTTCCAAACGTGAGAATAATGTGCTTAGTTGGGAGCTGTTCGTTGTTTCTTCTGATTGTGATACGCTGTACTTTGATTACATTTTGGTCTTGAAAGCCCTCGAGGAGTTCCTCGTCACTCAGGCTCAGGAAGTCTTCCTCTGAGATGACGCCCCTACAGGTGTTCAGCGAACGGTGGGCGGTGATTGTGACATCAGTGTTGCCGATGCTGACTAGATCATATAGCTTTTCTATTTGTTCTTTTTTTTTTCAGTTCGATTAGGAGATCTCCGCTGCTCATTTTGGATGCTTTGTAGTCTTTACCAATCACTTCTCCGAGAGATTTCGCCACCAAGAATGGGGACAATTTACGCAAGCTTGAGGTTCCTTCGCTGTGCAAGACATGGAAACGGGGAAAGTTGTCAAAGTCGGTACGGAGATTAAATTGAAAAGGTACTTCGGTGCGACCTCTTTTTACAGGCCGATCTGGAAGATGGGGAAAAGCGTCTGCCATGGGATGGTTTCGAAATTCGGCAGCGGTGGTAGCCACCCACCACCGAGCCCCACATGGAGGCGCTACAGGTTTCAAGAACCTGCAGACGCCAGCTATACACCGCCGCTATAACCCAATATTCATACCCAAGACTGGATATGACACACAAGGTTAACCCTCGCCGCCTGGAAAATTGGAAATGAATAGAAGAGAGGAGATGACAGGAAAGATTAAAAGAGAGAGAAAGACGAAGATAAGGGTAGAGAGAGACAGGAAAAGGCGACTGCCGATTTCCCCTGGGTGGGTCAGCCCAGGGGTGCCGTCTACGTGAAGCCGGGGCCAAAGGGTGTGTTGCCTCTGCCGGGGGGCCTTAAAGGTCCAATCACCCGGCGTCGGCTCAACCCCCAGGATCCCCTTTTCCCCGGACACGGCTACGCCACGCACGGCTAAGCGTGGGAGAGAGTCGAAACCCTCCCGCTAGCTCGGGTCCGTGGTGTCGCCACACACCAAACGCCTGCTCGCGCAGACGCCCCTGCGGGGTGCAGAAAAAGGACAGTAGCTTCGTACTCGACACAAGGCTCATGCTCTCCGGATCTAGCTGTACTGTTTGGAGTGTTGCAGCCTTCCCCTGGACATGCGCGCAAGATCTGCCGTGTTTTCAAGTCCGAATCGTGGCGGCAAGTTCGTTCCTCAAAGACACTTTGCATGTGCTGTGCGGAAGGGGCCGAACCGTGAGTAGTCAACATTGCTACCAGGATTGGACTAAGACCGCGGAACAAACTATAGAGTTCTTTTGGGCTCATGTACACCTTTAACTCCCTAAGATTTATAAGAAGCGGCCGTTGCTGTTTTCCAACTTGCACAAGAGCCGAGCGATCAGTAAAATAATGTTTGCGAGACGCGGTCTCCATACACGCACTACGCCGACAGGCGCTATAGCAGCAAGTTAGGGAGCCAAGGTGCATGTGTAGTGTTCATTTGCTATCGATAAACATAGGTGATTCGTCTGTGTAACTCCAAATGTCAGTGAAATAATTTTCCGTGTTACAGGTGCCGTAAGACGACTATTTCATCACCCTGTGCCTCGACACCGAAGTCCTGCGTCTGTCCTACGCAGAACTCATTGAGTGGGCCCAAGAACCAGATGCGGAAATTCACAAGTGAGTAACGCACGCAACAGGTGTAGCTAGGTATATTCTTCCGGGGGAAGGGGGGAGGTCCGACTCGCCCCCCTTATGTATGTTCATGGAAGCGATGTATATCTACGTCTACAAAATTTTTAAAGAATTTAAAGAGGGGGGGGGGGGGGACACCCCACACTACCCCACTGCCCATAGGCGTGTACAGGGTTCCCCCTTCAGGGGGGGGGGGGCGATGTTTGCCGCAGCGCCCCCCTGCCCTATTAAGTCAATGTATGGGGCCGACTTGGCGCCCCCCCTTCTCAGGTGACTACGGGGGGCCTCCGACGCCCCCCCCCCCCCCCCCCCCGCCCCCCAATGTCACTGCCACAGAAAGCTTCAGTCCAGTGACCATAAGCCCTTATTGTCCATAGCTGCAATTACTGCGGTAGACATTTCGTAACTTTTTAAGCATATATTCAACCAGGTGTTTATCCCGTATTCTCTAAAATTGACACATTGTGGCCAACTACAATGGACAAATACAAGGTTTACAACACAACCATTAAAATACACAGCGCTTAATCAACACAAACACGAGGCAAGAACAAGTACGTTTGCTGCAGCGCACGTGCTTGTTATCGTCCCATGTATTGGTACGAATCCATTAGAAAACACCGCGCCAAATGAACACAAACGAGCTCGCCTCAACACCCTCTCACAACACAAGTATGATTAATGGCCGTATACAGAACGAGTTCATTTTAACGCCATAGACTTGCAGTGATATGACGCAAAACTAAATATGGATGTCTTTGTGGTGCATTATCACAGCTCTGCTAACAAGCTCTGTGGCGCGATAGACAGAGAAGTGCTATGTGGTTCTTATTTCGGTTTCACTCCAATTTCAGAAAGCACCGCTACACGGCGTACCGCCAGTTCACCCGGTGGATGCGGGGACGGTTGGGAATTGGCAAGCGGAAGATCATACCATCCTGCGCAGTATGGATGATTAGAAAAATGTTCCCGTCTGAGACCTATACAGGTTTTAAATACCCTGTATTGTGAGTTCAGTGGTAGGTCGAGAAAATAAAAGCAGAAACAATGAATGTTGGAAAGCATTTTTATTTTTCTGTGTGACAACACAAACTTCCGTCTACAAGGGAATTTCTAATAATCGGAAAACCTAATCATTCCTTTTGTACACCTTAAATCACACAATTAGTGATGCTTGTGAAGTCAACTCGTTGCTTGCATAAGCATTCACATCGAGGAGGAATAGTTATGTGCATGATAATGTGTAAACACTGCATTTCTTGTATTTGTGCATGAGGTGCCTTTTCTTCCATGGTACCAGTATTGTTCCTTTTAGACCTACACCTATACGTCTCTTTTGCTAAACTAGCTGTACAACATTCCAATAGCCTTGCGAAAATCCCATTATGCATATGCAGTATTTGTGTAGTCTCCAAGCAAGAGTTTATGACCACGGCGCCAGCCAAAAATAAAAATCTGTCCTAGAAGGGCTTACAGAGTATACTTGTATGACTATGAGCTTGCAGAGTATACTTGTATTAGTATGACGAATTTCACCGGGAAGAACATGTGCACTACGCACAAATGCACTCTCTCTCTCTCTCTTTGTAACTGCTAGAGCAAGAAGTAAATACTTAATTGGCTCAATCACGCAGCGCTATTTATATAGTGGTACAGGCAGAACACAAGTTAAACACGTACAAATAAAGCGATCAAAAGCATCGAGCACCATGCAAAACACGACTGCGACTGAAAGCCAGCGGCCAATTCATTGGCAAGTTGCGCTTCTCGCACACATAATAAGAATGTTAAGCCGGCTTCGTGCGTTAATGTGGCAATGGAGGTCGTATATATCAATAGGCTGCAGTAAACGTGCTTTATTCGTCGACAATCGAATCAAACCGCCTACAGCAAAGCGCCGTTGCACATATTCGTATATGTGCCGCCGACCGCCTATCCACACTAACACGGCGACGGTGCTGCCGCCTATAGCTCTATCTCGCAGCGAATAACTGAGCAATCTCCAATTAGCCAGCGCTGCACCGCTTGTTTTTGTAAGCTTGTTGATAAGTGGCATCACACTGCAAGCGATTTAGCAGGGACAGTTGGGCGAGTTGGTTGATGTTCATCTTAAAAAGCGCGAAAAAACCACGACGTGTTTTTGCAATGTATGTGTGTGTATATATCTTTCTTCGCTTTTGATTAAAGCTTCAGTTGCTAGTAGCGCGTCGTCCTATCTACTCCCTTTTGTCCGTCGTGGTTTTTTCGCGCTTTTTTAAGATGAACTGCAAGCGGTTTGCTTGCTGACCGGTTTGAGAGCAAAATGTTTTCCGCGCCCGGATAAACCAGGTGACGCGGTGTGGTCGAAGCCGTTCGGCGGAGGAAATTCTTCAGATTACTTTCAGCAGTGATGTTGAAATAAACCATCTTGACGACGAGGATTTTTCGCTGGACGTAGAAGGCTGTGATCAGTGATGCCAATTTAGCGGATTTCCCGCTAAAACTGGCGGGTTTTATTTGATTCTGACGGGGAAAAAATTTCACGAGCGGCAAGCGGATTTTTTGACGGGCCATTTTCATACATAGCGGATTTCTGGCGGATGCCTCACGCAGTGCACTGATTCAAAATCGTCGGAAGCATTGCCGAGAAAATTAGAATACCTAATCAGCGAAACATACTACTGGTTGGCAAGATCTCCTGCCCGGTAAATTGCATACAAGAACTTACACGGTCTGATGAATTGCGGCGATGAACCACTGAAAAATTTGCAAGAGTGCAGGACGCGGTGGCTATCCCTCGTCGAAATAGCTGTTTCAAGGATCGTAGACCAGTGGGCCGAATTGAAGATGCATTTGGAGATGGCGGGGCGCACTGAAAAGTGCTACGCGGCAGGAGTGCTGTACGGTATGTACTAGAATCAGATCAATCTGGGGTACTTATTTTTTTGAGACCGATTCTGACAGATGTTCAGAGGTGAACAAGGCATTCGAGGCAATAAATGTGGATCAGACAAAGCTGCCGAAAGACCTCATGACTTTGCTTTCAAGCTTGCTTCATAAAATCGTGATTCCGACAGAGAAGGTGGACGTTCAGATGTCCAGACGTGAGGACCACTTTAACCCCAAGCCATATCTGGGCTACTTCTTTGAGACGTACGTTGACAGCATGAAGGCTGAGAAGACCGACGGGTTCTCTCTCGCAGATCAAGCTGTGATGCGAGGAAGATGCATGAGGTTTATTACCACGCTAGTTGATGATATCAGGCAGCGACTTCTCTTCATCACAGTTCTCTAGAAGACATGATTAAAGGGGCGGTGCCATCAAATTTCGAGGCTATAACAAGCCTGTTGTGGGTTTCCTTTGTATGTAAGGACACTCCACACGAAGGGTCGGACACAGCAAACGTTCAGAATACATTTTAATTCACTTCCAAAGTGAACCTAAATGCTCATTCTCCCGGTTGATGCCCATCGCTAGCGCATCGAAACAGACGTAGACCTATAGGAAGGACAACGAAAGTTGTAGAGACGTCACACCATATCTGTAGTGACGTGAGTGACCTGCGGACCTCCGTTACTTCCAAAACGCAAAGCATCGGTTGCTACATCACTCGCCGAGTTTCGATCGCTTCCTGGCTAAGTGCTGCGCATCTTCACGCGAGCCTTGTGTGGTCACGTGATCAAGCCTCCTACACTTCTGTCACTGCCCAACTTGGCGCCCCGAAACCGAAACCAAAAGTTGCCCTCACAAATAAGGCGATATTAAATTATTTAGAGAGAATACGTGAATCTTGGTGCGTGTATCATGCTTCCTAGAGCTATAAGAAACGCTTGCAGCGAAGAACGCGCAAGCCACAAATTTGGTGGCACCACCCCTTTAAGATTAAGAACACGCCCAATCCTACAGTCTTCCAGAAGACATAACTTTTGTCGGTCGAAAACACTTTGCGTCAAGAAGGAGCCATTGATTCGTCTGCTGGAAGCAATGCCAGTGCCCCCGGAATCAAACACAACGTTGAAAACCAGTGGAGAAAAATCGCCCTGCTGCGCTGTGAAACATTGGAATTATGCTGCACCAACTAGCCCAACGCCCAACCTTAGTGAACATTTGTACCTTTTAGCCTCAAGCCTCTAGCATTCTAGTTACACTCTTTGGAAGACTCTTTTATCTGTTAGTTCAGCTCTCATAGTTTTGGGGAGCCTTTAAGAATGATAAAGGTTTTTATCATACGAAATTTCACTGTTTCTTCTGAATGAAATAAGGTCTTGGCGGGAAATTTAGCGGATATGTTTTAGAATCTAGCGGAATCTGGCGGATTTCTTATTGCTTTCTAGCGGATTTCTCAAGCTCATCGATGGCAACACTGGCTGTGATAGCACCGAGAGTGACAGCGACGATGAACGATAAGCTGCTAACTCGCGAGTTGCAGCTCACGTCCCCTCGTGTGTGTTGAAAACGAAAGTCTCAGAAGAGGCAGAAGCCGAAACTTCGTATATGGTCCAAGGCCCGAGAAAACGGCCTTTTTTGCAGCTCCTCCGTCGAGCTTGGAACGCGCCCCTCTGGCTGTAACCTGACACCGAGGGGCCGCTGCAGGGTAAAAAAAACGAGGGCACCGGACAGTGCTGTGACCACCAGGGGAGAAGGAAAGGACGAAGACGACGCGGTGACGGCTTCAGTCGCAAATTGCCCTCCGTGCCGAGAATTCTTGTACTCGTTCTGTATTCATGCCGCCCTTTTCTTTTTGTTCATAATGAAATAGTTATGTGTTACCGGAACCAACGCATCAGTGTTTTATTTAACGAACGTGAACGACAGTGCATATACACGTTGAAAAAGCAATACAGTGAATGGCTTGAAATATCCGGTACAGTGAAATCAGGATGCCCTATTGTGGTAGGGCAGTGTCAGACAACGAATACACAAACAACAAGAAAACAGGACATGACGTTGGACGTTGCTTGTGTATTCGTAGTCGGGCACTGCCCTATTATGAACCCAAACCACCTTGCCCACCTGTCCCCTATCCTGGAAGGGTGTCTGCTGATCCGATTTTCCAAAGCAGTGACATATGGTAGATCTGCGGCATTCTTGTGAACCTTAAGCCACCTAACATTAATTAGTCAAATAATGAAAACAACGGGTAGTGAATGCTCAACTTGATGACTGTAGGGTAAAGCCTTTCGAAGATGACGCGGGGAAGCTGACACGCTTGATTCTAATGTCAGCGAGAAATAAATAGCGCAAAGGCAAAATTGCGTGTTACGCTGACGTTGACAAGCCAGTGGTATAACAGCAGACATTCGTACATCATGCATGGCTGGCAGCTACATAAAAGCGACGTGTAGAGCAGCACGCGGAAAACGATAGAACATCATTCAGATGTGCTAAAAAGCATATCGCAGGCTTGAGAAGTGCTAAGCATAACACTATCAAAGTCAACGCGGGCACCCGTTACCGCCAGAGGAAATAGCACCCATTGAGGAACTTGATGGAAGTACACGAACCATACGCGGAGGAATTGAAATTGGTGTCTCGAGATCTGCAAGAGCCTATCGAGGCTACTGTAAAAAGCAAATATGGGAAAGAAGTTTTTCCTATTATCGAGAAAGATGGTGGACATCTCTTGGAACACTGCTGAAAAATGGCTAAAGGAGCAAAACTTTTTAAATTATAGTAAAAGCAGACAACTCGAGAGTTTGATTTTTGGAGTAAGCCAAATCCAGCTGGTCCTGCAGTTGAACCATCTAGCAGCAGGCGGTTCCAAATGAAGCTTCAGCAAGAAACCAAATTCTGCGGTAACTTGAGAGGGAGAGCAACAGGATCCTACACCGCAACGTCGAACGCGGACCTAATCGTTCGACAGTACCTTCGGTTACACTCGCAGTAAAGGAAGAGTAACCCTTTAGAATTCTGGAAGCCTTGACAATGCTCCAGAATGCCGCTCTCACTTTTCACCTGTTTAAACAGACGGCGAAAATAGTGCCGCCTTAGGGTGCCTTTCTCGTATGAAAGGCTTGAGACAATTTAGGGTGCGTGAGACAATACTGTCACGTGGTCGTGACGTCGACGAAGGCAGCAGGCGACGTGTCAAAGATGAAACTGTTTATTAGGCCGAACTTGTGGCCGGTAAACGGAAAGTTAGTTTACAGCAATCCACACGGTATGCGCACTGATAGCGGCGAACAGAGCGTCGGCCGTCGAACAAGTGACAAGCGGTGAAGCGCGTCGGCATTTATACGCGTGTCATCGAATATTCCAGCCTTATCGCTGGTTGTCGCGAAAGCTCCGGAATAAGCTCGCGTCTTGCGCGCAATCTTAACACAACGATCTACAATAATCGCGAAACTTCTAGAAAAATGAGGCGCGGTTTGCGCTGAGCATTGCTTACAGTCTTTGTGGGCGTAAACCGAATACAGCAAAAGTATAATACGAAACGCTCGTGGCAATGCCCCCCCTCTGAAAAAGCATCGTCCCGATGCTTAAAACAGAACACGAGGGGGGGGGGGATTCATGCAACAATAAATAATAATAAAGCAAGAAAGTACAATAAACAATAAGCACAAGCACGAAAGTACACTAATAAAGCAAAAATTACAGTCCTCAGGTTCACTAACGCGCGTAATACGGCTTCAGGCGCACGACATGGACGACTTCAGGTCGCGCACGGAGCCGCTGAGTTCGTAATGCCGTCAGGGGCAACCTCGTAGTCGAGTGCGCCGAGAGGTCGAAGTACCCTGTAGGGTCCGAAGTATCGTCGAAGAAGCTTCTCGCTAAGTCCTCGCCGGCGAACTGGCGTCCAGACCCATACACGGTCACCGAGTTGGTATTCCATGTGGCGTCGTCGAAGGTTGTAGCGACGGCTGTCGGTCTTTTGCTGGCTCTGGATGCGCAGACGGGCGAGTTGTCTGGCTTCTTCGGCGCGCTGAAGGTACACGGTGACGTCGACGTTTTCCTACTCGGAGACATTGGGCAACATGGCGTCGAGCGTCGTTGCCGGGGTCCTTCCGTAGACCAATCCATACGGCGTCATCTGCGTCGTTTCTTATACCGCCGTGTTGTGTGCAAAGGTTACATACGGAAGGATGGCATCCCACGTTTTGTGCTCGACGTCGACGTACATGTCCAGCATATCGGCGATGGTCTTGTTTAGACGCTCGGTGAGGCCATTAGTCTGTGGGTGGTAGGCGGTGGTCCGGCGGTGACTCGTTTGGCTGTACCTCAGGATCGCCTGAGTTAGGTTCGCTGTAAAGGCCGTACCTCTGTCGGTAATGAGGACCTCTGGGGCGCCATGACGCAGCACGATGTTCTCGACGAAGAACCTTGCTACCTCGGCGGCACTGCCCTTGGGCAGGGCCCTTGTCTCGGCGTAGCGGGTGAGGTAGTCCGTTGCTACGACGATCCATTTGTTTCCGGAATTCGACGTCGGGAACGGCCCCAATAAGTCCATGCCGATTTGCTGGAACGGTCGGCGAGGTGGCTCGATGGGTTGCAGAAGTCCGGCTGGCCTAGTGTGGTGGTGTCTTCCGTCGCTGACAATCTCGGCAAGTCTTCACGTAGTGGGTGACGTCGGCAGTCAGGGGAGGCCAGTAGTACTTTTCCTGTATCCTCGCGAGCGTACGGGAAAATCCAAGGTGTCCAGCCGTCGCGTCGTCATGCAGAGCATCGAGAACTTCTGGACGTAACGCTGAAGAAGGTACTACGAGGAGGGAGTCGGCCCGAAGAGGCGAGAAGTTTTTCTTTAGGAGAACGCCGTTCCGCAAGAAAACCGACTCCAGTCCTCGTCTGAATACCTTTGGAGCGCCGGTGGCCTTGCCCTCGAGGTATTCTATAAGGCCCTTGAATTGCGGATCGGCGCGCTGTCGTTCGGCGAAGTCATCAGCGCTTAAAGTTCCCAAGAAGTAGTCCCCGTCCTCGTCGTCCTGCGGTGGTGGTTCAACGGGGGGCACGGGACAGGCAGTCAGCGTCAGAGTGCTTTCGTCCGGACTTGTAAACGACGGTGATGTCGAATTCTTGAAGTCTGAGACTCCATCGTGCGAGACGACCTGAAGAGTCCTTCAAGTTAGCTAGCCAGCAGAAGGCGTGGTGGTCGCTCACAACTTTGAAGGGCCTTCCATTGAGGTAGGGGCGAAACTGACGTAGCCCAGATGATGGCAAGGTACTCTTTTTCTGTTGTAGAGTAGTTCCCTTCTGCCTTGGATAGCGACCGGCTAGCATAACTGATGACCCTTTCTTCTTCGTTAGTCTTCTGCACAAGAACGGCAGCGAGTCCTACGCTGCTTGCGTCGGTGTGGATTTCTGTATCGGCGTATTCGTCGAAATGCGCAAGTATCGGAGGCGTCTGCAGGCGTCGTTTCAGTTCCTGAAATGCTTGAAGTTGCGCTGTTTCCCACCGGAACTCGACGTCGGTCTTCGTGAGCTGCGTTAGTGGCTCTGCGATGCGTGAAAAGTCCTTGACGAAGCGTCTGTAATAGGCGCACAAGCCGAGAAATCGGCGCACGGCCTTCTTGTCGGTAGGCGGCGGGAAGTCGGCGATGGCAGCTGTTTTCTGCGGGTCTGGGAGCACTCCAGTCTTGCTGATCACGTGTCCCAAAAACAGGAGCTCCTCGTACGCGAAGCGGCACTTTTCCGGTTTCAGGGTGAGTCCGGAGCTCTTGATTGCTTGAAGTACGGATTCAAGGCGCTCTAGGTGTTCGTCGAAGTTCGAGGATAAGACAACGACGTCGTCCAAGTAAACGAGGCACATTTGCCACTTCAATCCTGCCAGTACTGTATCCATAACCCGTTGCAAAGTCGCAGGCGCCGAGCAAAGACCGAAGGGCATGACCATGAACTCGAACAAACGGTCTGGTGTAATGAAGGCAGTCTTTTCTCGGTCTCTCTCGTCGACTTCGATTTGCCAGTAGCCCGTCTTGAGGTCCATCGAAGAAAAGTACTTCGCGTTGTGGAGTCGATCTAGGACGTCGTCTATTCGTGGGAGAGGGTACACGTCCTTCTTCGTGATTTTGTTCAGGCGACGATAATCGACGCAGAAACGTAAGGTCCCATCTTTCTTCTTCACTAACACCACAGGTGACGCCCACGGACTCTTTGAAGGCTGGATGATATCATCGCGTAGCATTTCGTCGACTTGTTTCTTTATAGCCTCGCGTTCTCGCGTCGAAACTCCGTACGGGCTCTGACGAAGTGGCCTGGCACTTTCTTCGGTTATGATGCGATGTTTTGCGACCGGTGTCTGCCGATTTCTTGACGACGATGAAAAGCAGTCCTTGTTTGCAGGAGCAGTGCTTTGAGCTGTTCTTGCTTATGCGTCGGAAGGCTCGGATTGACGTCGAAATCTTGTTGCGGACCTCAATTCGTCGTAGCATGTTCGGTAGACTCGGCGAGGGTGAAAGCGTTGCTGGCTTCCACAATTTCTTCGATGTACGCAACCGTTGTGCCTTTGCTCACGTGCTTATATTCGTTGCTGAAGTTCGTGAGCATCACTTTTGCTTTTCCTCCTCGCAGCTCGGCTATTCCTCTGGCGACGCCAATTTCGCGGTTGATCAACAGTTGCTGGTCACCTTCAACGACGCCGCGCTGGTCTGTTCATTTCTGAGTGCCGACGGAAACGCTGACGCTGGAGCGAGGGGGGAATGGTGACTTGGTCGTCTAGAACATTCAAGGCGTGCTTTCCTGGCGGCGGTAGTGCTTTTTCTGCGGATAGCGTTATCGACTTGGATCGCAGATCGATGACTGTCCTATGAAGGCCTAAGAAGTCCCTACCAAGGATGACATCTCTCGAGCACCGCTGTAGTACTACGAAGCTTGCGGGATAAATCCGGTTGTTAATTGAGACTCTCGCTGTGCAGATTCCTGCCGGCGTTACTAGGTGCCCTCCAGCTGTCCGGATCTCAGGGCCTTCCCACGCGGTCTTAACTTTCTTCAACTTCGTGGCGAACGGTACTGATGACAGAATAGTCGGCTCCGGTGTCGACGAGGGCTGTCACGCTGTGGCCGTCGATAAGAACGTCGAGGTCGCTAGTTCGTCGTCTTGCGTTGCAGTTAGGTCGTGGCGTCGGGTCACGGCTGCGTCGACTTGTTGTACTGCTTCCATGTTGCGTCGTCTCGTCTTCCTCGGTCCCCTACGTTTCGTCGACAGGGCTTCGTCTGCTTCGCGTCGTGTTCTGCAGGTTTCGTCGCGTTGTCGTCGTCGGCGGCCACGGAGGATCTTCGGCATTTCGTCGTACAGCAACCGCACCCTCCATCGGTTGCTGCCCTTAGTTTCCCGGATACGGGCTAGGCGACCGGCCCCGGTTTGGGCCAGTGTACCGCCGGCGGTGCGGTGACATGTAGCGGCCGGGCGACTGCGAGCGGGAAGCTCGTCGGGGCGTCCACTGCCCTCCTGCGAGGTACCACGCAGTCCCATCTGGCGGTACTGGCAGCGTCGGTAC
Source organism: Rhipicephalus appendiculatus (assembly GCA_030522465.1). Classification (NCBI taxonomy): domain Eukaryota; kingdom Metazoa; phylum Arthropoda; class Arachnida; order Ixodida; family Ixodidae; genus Rhipicephalus; species Rhipicephalus appendiculatus. The sequence continues at coordinate 12,838 of JALIZH010025571.1, forward strand.
GTGTGGCCGGCTTCTCCGCAGTGGTAGCATAGTGGGCGGTGGTCGGCGACGTGCCACACGTCGGTCTTCCTCGGAGCGTAGCACTGGCCAGCAAGTGGGTGGTATGGCGTCGGTGCTGGTGACGGCGGTGTCTGGCGACGGAAATGCGGCGGTGCGGCCTCTTGTCGTGGGCGTGCAGGGGGGGTTGTCTCGTCGGGCTACAGCAGCGTAGCTCATGGCTTGCGGCTGAGGATGTGGTGGTTCAGGGGTTCCCAGCGACTGCTGGATTTCCTCTCTGACGATGTCTGCAATCGACGAAACTTGAGGCTGGCACGACGGGAACATACGGCGAAGTTCTTCCCGCACTACGGCCCTTATGGTTTCCCGCAGATCGTCGGAGCAGAGTGGTTGGATATCTGCATAGCCTGGCGTAGAGCGGCGGTTGAATTGCCGTGTGCGCATTTCCAGGGTCTTTTCGATGGTTGTCGCTTCCGACACAAATTCTTGGACACTGTTCGGTGGGTTACGCATTAGTCCCGCGAAAAGCTCCTGTTTAACTCCTCGCATGAGGAGGCGAACTTTTTTGTCCTCGGGCATTTCGGGGTCGGCGTGGCGGAAGAGTCTGGTCATCTCTTCAGTGAAGAGCGCCACGTTTTCATTCGGCAGCTGCACGCGTGTTTCCAGGAGGGCTTCGGCCTTCTCCTTGCGTACCACACTTGTGAAAGTGGCCAGGAACCTGGCGCGAAAAACATCCCACGTTGTGAGGTTTCGCTCTTGATTCTCCAACCAGGTCCGAGCGGCGCTTTCTAAGGCAAAATAAACGTGCCGAAGCTTGTCGTCGTTGCTCCAGTGATTGAAGATGGCGACCCGGTCATACGCTTCTAGCCAGCTTTCCGGATCTTCAACTGATGATCCGCGGAATGTTGGCGGCTCTTTGGGCTGCCGGAGCACGATTGGTGCAGGCGGCACGGGGGTGGTCATCGTGCCTGCGGTTGAAGTCACAGTCTTGGTTTTCTTGGTGTTTTCTGGCAGAAGTCCGTGTTCTGGCTGTAGTCCCTGTCGCCTACGGCTGGTTCGACGATGAGGGTTGTCCTTTGCGTCGTCTTCTTCGCGGGTTCGGCTGGGTTCACGGCTTGACGGGGGCGTCCGGAACATGAACGAGCAGCACCTCTACCAGATGTCACGTGGTCGTGGACGTCGACGAAGGCAGCAGGCGACGTGTCCAAGATGAAACTGTTTATTAGGCCGAACTTGTGGCCGGTAAAGGGAAAGTTAGTTTACAGCAATACACACGGTATGCACTGATAGCGGCGAACAGAGCGTCGGCCGTCGATCAAGTGACAAGCGGTGAAGCGCGTCAGCATTTATACGCGTGTCATCGAATATTCCAGCCTTATCGCTGGTTGTCGCGAAAGCTCTGGAATAAGCTCGCGTGTTCGCGTCTTGCGCGCAATCTTAACACAACGATCTACAATAATCGCGAAGCTTCTAGAAAAATGAGGCGCGGTTTGCGCTGAGCATTGGTTAGTCTTTGTGGGCGTAAACCGAATACAGCAAAAGCACAATACGAAACGCGCGTGGCAAAACTGTTTATTTTCCCAAAGGAAGACCCCTGGCGATATATATTGTTGGTGTAGTTGAAGGCGATGCACTGCAGGTTGTAAGACGTCCTTTGCATCTCTCGAATAGTTACTACAGGCACTGCTGACGTGCAGGCCTAATACAACGCCCTTCAAGAAAACGTCTAGTCGACTGTCCATTGGAATTGCCAGAAGTTCGTTTACATAGCGTTCTCACGTGTGTGGACACTCGCTAAGACTACTGATTTTAGTGGGCTGCGAGTCAAGCAGCAACAGGAGAAATCAGTAGTCTGGAGCATCAGAAATCAGGAGCAACAGGAGAAGACAGTGACACTGAGGAAGGACCGGATCGCATGTGTGAGGCTGCCATGGTAGAGGTAAGTGCACAATCCCTGCTCAAAGCAGTCTGCATAAATTGCTCCGCCGAGCGACTTCGGCCACTCCGCGTCACCATGTTGACAAGCAGAGACACGTCTGGGCGCCGAGATCATTTTCCTCTCGAACCGATCAACAAGCAAATCGCTTGCAGTGTGCTGCCACCTATCAACAAACGAACAAAAAAACCGCCAGGCCTGCGTGGAACGCGCAGCACAGTCACAGCAAAACCTAAAGAGCGGCCTCTTCAGAGCCTTTTGTTTCTTGTCCACTCAGGATCGTCTCTTTCCAACCTGGAAGGGAACATTTACCCGCAATATTTTGCTGGTGAGTCACATCTTTCCGCTGCGCGAGTGAGGCTGCTCGGTTTCTGCAAGCGCTGCGTTGGCGTACGTGGCTACTTCACGGAAGTCACGTTCAACTGACGCACAGCATATCCAGTTCTATGTGGTGTCAGAAGGTACAATGGAAATGGAAGAAAAAAAAGCGAACAGCCCTGCGCGTTGTTTTCATCACGCTGCGACCTTGGTGGCAATAAAAAGGCGCTCGAATGTTTCTTGATTGTATCATGGAAGCTTCTGCTAGCTTCAACCGCTTGAAAAGAAATGCGAAACAGCAAAGAATGTAGATGCCGCACTGTTCGCGTTTCTTTCCATCCCCCCTGTACATCCACTCTCGCAATTGTTGCAATCAAGGTTCTGGAACTGCACATTGAAGGGTCGTCCCTTTCATTGCTTCGAGACGTCGACCATGCCAGCGACAGGTCCATTCGTTTCACCTGCACTTCGTGAACCGGTTCACGGTGGTGCTGCACTCTGGCATTCGTTTGACGAATTCAAGATGGCGGCGGCGGCACCACGCCATTCGTTTCAGTAAGGTGCAGCCGTCGTGCAGGGTTAGCTCAGCGATTCCCGGCACCTGCTCGTGAGGTAGTGTCGAGACCGTGCAGCGCAGCAAGATGGCCGGAGACGCAGCAGACGACAGAGCTGGCCGCATTCGTGTTTTTTTAACGGCGTTCTGACAGACCTGACGCCGATAACCAACAGCGGCGGCAGACATGTTCGCGACGCCACGCCATTCGTTTCAGTAAGGTGCAGCCGTCGTGCAGGGTTAGCTCAGCGATTCCCGGCACCTGCTCGTGAGGTAGTGTCGAGACCGTGCAGCGCAGCAAGATGGCCGGAGACGCAGCAGACGACAGAGCTGGCCGCATTTGTGTTTTTTTAACGGCGTTCTGACAGACCTGACGCCGATAACCAACAGCGGCGGCAGACATGTTCGCGACGCCAGCGGCGACTGGTATGCCACGCCAGGTATGTTGTTCAGCCATGAGCACCATGAGGCTTAGCTCCGCGTAGAAATTGCATGACAGTTGCCCAAGTACCATGCCCTTCAGCAGGCTTATGCATGCTAAAATTAACGCAGTATGAAGAGCATTGTCGCCCATGTGTGTTTACGGATATACTTAACCGCATGGACAAATATATTTGAATTTGTCGTGGCGCGTGTGTCGTACCGCTTGCAAGACGGGGCACATGAAGAGGCTTTTCTTTTTCTTTGCTCAGATGGGACCGTGGTAACCGTGAGAAGCTCGTCGGCCCCTCCGATTACAACTTCTTCGCGAGAAGACCGCGAGGCTGCAGCCCATGCCGCGGCCGAGCAGGACCGTTCGTCTGCTCAAACCACGGCGGCACCACTGGACGCAAGCGATGAGGATACCACAGCCAATGCGGCGCTCGACCTGTCAAACTCAACAAGAGCCGCACGAGAGCATGACTGGTGGCCTTCAGCCAAAGTGTTGTTTCTAATAACAAAGCACACCGTGCTGAAAGACTCCATGGGAAAAAAGGTGGCCCGCGGTGAGTATTTATTTTTCACAGGAAAAAAAAAAACGTGCTATTTCTGGGTATATTGACGAGACTGAAAATTTTCTGTATCATTCCTGACTCACAGCATAAAGAAACATTCTTGTGTAGAACCAGATTTGGAAAATACAGTAATCTATAGCCTTATGTGCCATTTATATGCATTTATTTCGGTATTTGAACACACTATTGACGAGACTGAAAATTTTCTGCATCATTCCTGACTCACAGTATAAAGAAACATTCTTGTGTAGAACCAGATTTGGAAAATACAGTAATCTATAGCCTTATGTGCCATTCATATGCATTTATTTCGGTATTTGAACACACTGCAGCCAAAAAAAAAAACTATTGCAGTAGTGGGGTGCATACGATAGACACATGGGGAAAAAGACATACAATGAGCAAAATCATAAATGCAAAATGAGTGGGTTATAGCAAACTCTTCACATGTACAGGCATGGTTTAATGACAAATACCATGTCACAGCAGTTTCCAGTTGTCGCTACATTGCATTATCAGACTTTGGAGGACCGCGAAATCCCCTACTTGATTTTAACAACTTCCAGATTTCGCAAATTATTCAAGCATGGTCATCACTTCATCAAATTGAGTATCAACTGTATCTAGTGAAAAAGAGGATGAAAAGTGTGTGACATAGAAAGACTTATTGAAGGTAATTTCGTGCCTTTTGTTACACCATGAGCAATAAAATGCGTAGTAATTGTTAGGGATGTTGTGATCATTAGCAGGTTTGGTGTTATTAGGCAGAACAATCCGCATACGGGTGTGTATTATTAACAAGACTCTCAAGTAAGAATTTATATAATCAAAAGGAGTAGTTGATCCCAGAGTCAGACTTCAGATACATGTGATGTTACACTAGAAATGGAGGACTTATTTCGTTTGACATATCGATGATGATTAATGGGGTTTTGTGGCGCAAGGGCCATGAGTGGCCAAAGAGCACCATGTCATTTATGCGATGTAAACGTTGACCAATGATTGCGATGACAGGGTGTATTACGGCTGTATAGGGGCCTAAAATCACGCGCTGTAAACAAGCGTAAAAGGTGTGTATAGGGTATAAAATTATGGCAGTGATATGTGATGTGATCTATGGGTGTGGAGTGAATTACAATGACCATGGTATATACAAGTAAACGATCGGGAAAGAGCACGAATGCCTCCTCCAGGCCTTTGAGGCCAAAGGCTGGGAAGCAGGTGCTTCTGGGAGTAGGTACCGCAGCAACAACCTCTGTTGAGAGGTCGTGCTACGGATTTCTGTGATATATGGCGTGAAAGTTATGGATGTCTTTTAAAAATGCAAACAACGATTCATACTTAAAAATTGGTTCTTTGCCTATGAACATCCGAGGATGCAGTGGAATTTGTTCACGGTACACTAATGGAAAGTATTTTTTTCTAATAGAGTCTAATCCACTGCATTGGATGAGAATGTGAATGACAGTGAGTGGTTCTCCACATTTATCGCACACAGGTGGATCGCCACCGGACAAAAGATATGAGTGTGTACTGTGTGTATGTCCTGTTCTTAGCCTTCTAAGTGTAACTTCTGTGCGGCGTGACTTTGATACTTGCGACCAATTACCAAGGAGCGGCTTGATAACGTGTAGTTTATTCTGTGTCTGCCTATCCCATGTGCTCTGTCAATAAGCTCTGAGCTTTTGTTTAAGGAAAGGTTTCAAGTCAAGCGTAGGGACGGGCATGGACGTATCGGCGGTGTTCTCGTGGGCGGATACGGCCAGCTGGTCCGCCATCACGTTACCTTGGATCTCGCGGTGCCCTGGCACCCAGCACACTACGACATGTTGTTTGAATGTGTAGACTGCATAAAGCTGAGTAAAGCGAGACAAGAACAGGGTTGGTGTGTTTCTTAAGTGTTTTTAGAGCTTTTACCACGCTTAGAGAATCTGTGTAAATTACTGCCTTTTGTAGTCTTAGTTGCCTAATGTGTTTAACAGCCGCAAGTATCGCATAAGCTTCAGCGGTGAAGATGCTTGTATCAGGATGCAGAACGCCGGCATGCGAAAATGATGGACCGACTGCTGCGCACGACACAGAAGTGTAAGACTTTGAGGCATCTGTAAAGAATTCAGGACATGTGTATTTGTATTGCAGTTCAAGGAAGTATGTACGGATATGTATAATGGGCGCGTGCTTCGTGACTTCTAAGAAAGATACATCGCAATCTATAGTCTGCCAATCCCACGGCGGCAGATACACTGCGGGAGCCATCAAACGGTGTTGAAGTGGCACACCCGTTTCCTCAGCTGGGCCCCTCACATGAAGTGAGTAGGGCTGTCTGAACGAAGGCCGGTTTTCAAATAGGGCAGAGCTGGACGTATCATTAATTGTAGAATGTGAAAGGGTGTTCCTTGTCTGCGTTCACTTTGAAATAATATAGAAAGGACATGTAGGTTCTCTGCAGGTGCAGCGACCACTCGTTAGATTCAACGTAGAGGCTTTCTACAGGGCTGGTGCGAAAATCACCCGTAGAAAGACGAATCCCTAGATGGTGAACAGGGTCAAGCATCTTTAGTGCAGTTGGAGTCGCCGACTCGTAGATTATCGCCCCGTAATCCAGGCGCGTGCGTATCAGGCTTTTATATATGTTCATCAGACAGTTTTTGTCACTACCCCATGTAGTGCGTGACAACACTTTCAGTATATTCATGGTTTTTAAGCACTTGTTTTTTGAGATACTTCATGTGCGGTATGAAGGTTAGTTTGGTGTCTAATGTTACACCCAGGAACTTATGCTCAGTTTTTATAGACAGACGTTGGCCATGCAGGTCAATGTCCGGGATCAAGGGTGAAGGCCTCTCTTTCTGGAGAATAGGACACAAGTGCTCTTTTGTGGGTTGAGTTTAAAACCATTTTCGTCTGCCCATTTAGAGACCTTGTTCAAGCCTAACTGAACTTGCCGTTCACACATGGAAAGGTTGCACGATTTGAAACCGATCTGAACATCGTCGACATATGTGCAATAAAACATATTGCGAGGCATGGACAGGCGCAAGGAGTTCATTTTGATTATAAATAACGTACAACTCAATACGCCACCTTGCGGTACTCCTGTTTCTTGGACAAATGTTTTAGACAGAACAGTGCCCACTCGGACACGCAATGTCCGATTGGACAGGTAACTTTCGATTATGGTTAACATTCTGCCCCGCACACCTAAATGTGCGAGGTCTCGCAGTATACCGAAGCGCCATGTAGTGTCATACGCTTTTTCTATATCGAGGAACACGGAAAGGAAAAATTGGTTGTGGACATAAGCGTCGCGGATTTGTGCCTCGATACGTAAGAGGTGGTCAGTGGTGGATCTGCCCTCGCGAAATCCGCACTGGTATGGGTCCAGTAGATTGTTTGTTTCAAGGAAATGTATTAGTCGGCGGTTCACCATCTTTTCAAAAAGTTTACAGAGACAGCTTGTTAGTGCGATGGGCCTGTAACTGGTAACGGAGGATGGATCCTTGCCTTGCTTCAAAATCGGAATAACTATGGCTTCTTTCCAGGCAGAGGGGATCTCGCCGGAAAACCAAACAGCATTATCAGGGAAAGGAAGGGATTTTTGAGTTTCAGAAGGCAGGTGTTTTAAGCATTTCATATTCGACACGGTCAGAGCCTGGGGCAGATTTATTGCAGCAGCTAAGTGATGCGTGTAGCTCAGCTAAACAGAAAGGTACATTGTATGGCCTCGTGTTTTGTGGGTTTCCGCTCTAGCTTCTGTTTTTCAATTCTTGTTTTGTGTCGTTGGAAAGCTTCACTATAGTGGGACGAGCTGGACACCTGTTCGAAATGTTCGCCGAGGAAGGTTCGCCTGGTCTTCCAAGCTGTCGCCTTGTGTGTTTACTAGTGGAAGTGAATGTGCATGTCGTCCTGCTACCTTACCAACCATGCTCCAGACTCTCGCCTCTTGTGTATACGAATTGATTCCGGATAAAAACTTTTGCCAGCTCTCCCTTCTAGCCTGTCTGCGCGTTCTTCTGCCCTTGAGACTTAATATTTTTGAAAGTGTCAAGATTCTCGGCTGTCGGTGACACCCGAAGCAACTTCCATGCTTTATTTTGCTTTTTTCGTGCATTTCGACAGTCAGAATTCCACCATGGGACACGTCGCTTGCCGGGCGGTCCAGATGTTTGCGGGATACATTTAAGTGCAGCATCAGTCAGAAAAGCAGTAAAGTACTGTACAGCTGCATCTATGCTTAAGCCGCTTATATCAGTCCAACTTAAACTGGTAATCTCATGAAACTGTTCCCAGTCAGCTTTGTCTGTGAGCCATTTAGGCACCTGTGGAGGACATTGATTTGATATTGGTGTGCTCAGTAGTACAGGAAAATGGTCACTTCCGAAAGGATTATTTATGACTTTCCAGTGGAGTAGGGGTAGAAGCGATGGAGATACAATGCTGAGGTCTATGGACGAGTAGGTTTTGTTGGCGAGGCTATAATAAGTTGGCTCTTTCCTATTCAACAGACACGCACCGGAAGTAAAGAGGAACTGTTCAATTAGGCGACCTCGTGCGTCGCAGCGAGAATCACCCCATAGACCGCTATGTACATTCAAGTCCCCGAGGACCAGATAAGGTTCGGGCAGTTCATCTATTAAGGACTGGAATTCATGTTTTTCAAGACGGTGGTGTGGAGGTATGTATAGAGAGCAGATGGTGACGAGTTTATTCAAAAGAACTGCTCGAACAGCCACTGTCTCAAGGGATGTTTGTAGTGGTAGATGTGTACATGCTACTACTGGGTTAACTATAATGGCCACGCCACCAGATGACGCCACAGCATCATCTCGGTCCTTTCGGAATATAACATAGTGACGTAGAAAATTGGTGTACTTGGATTTTAAGTGTGTTTCTTGTACACACAGCACTTGTGGTGAATGTTCGTGTAAGAGTTCTTGGATATCGTCGAGGTTTCTTAGAAGACCTCTCACGTTCCATTGTATAATTTGTGTATCCATTTTAGGTGTAAATTAGTGCTGTGTGTACTGAAAGGACTGTTGTGTTAGGTCAGAGAGCCCTTGTCAGGCCCCGTGACGGGAGTTCTTGTTTTTTTTTTTTTTTTTGGCGCGCTCCAACGAGCTGCGCCGGTCCTTCGGCGCCGGAGACGCCGTCGGACTTGCCGTTGTTTCCATTGCCTCGGCAGAGGCACTGGATGTCCGCTCGCGGATTACGCGCACGGGTGTCACATTTTTGGGACCTTCTGCCTGAACAGAAGGCCCTGGGCCTGCAGGTCCGGAGGCCTGCATACCCTTTGGTTGCGGAGCAGCACGGGCTGCTTCCGCTGAGGGGGCCATTGGCGCTGGCGCCCGTCCACTCTGAGTGGTACGTGCGGGCGCCGCGAACTTTTGTGGCACTGGCCCCTTGCGTGCCACGTCCGCGAATGAAATACCCTGTGCAACGAAGAGACGTTTGCGCGCCTCCTTGAACGAGATGTTTTCGGTTACCTTGAGTGTAATTATTTCTTTTTCTGTCTTCCATGAAGGACATGTGCGAGAGTAGGCTGGGTGGCTACCCTCGCAGTTTGCACAGTGGGGAGTTTCAGGACACTTGTCTGTATCATGATCATGTGAACTGCACTTTGCACAGGTTTGACGGCCACGGCAGCTCTGAGAGCCGTGACCGAAACGCTGGCACTTGAAGCAGCGCCGGGGGTTCGGGATGTAGGGTCTTATCTTCAATTTCAGGTAGCCTGTTTCAAGATGTTCCGGAAGGGCACTAGTGCAAAATGTTACAATGAGGTGTTTTGTTGGGATTTCCTTGTCATCACGCCTGATCTTTATACGTTGTACTTGTGTCACATTCTGGTCCTTCCAGCCCTCGAGGAGCTCAGCTTCAGTCAAATCGAGTAGATCTTGATCGGACACCACGCCTCGGGAAAGTGTTGAGGGAACGGTGCGGTGTAATTGAGATAGGGGTGTTACCGAAAGAGACTAGTTTCGTTAGGTTGTCATACTGCGTCTTATTTTTTACTTCGAGGAGAAGGTCCCCACTAGCCATTCGTGTAGCCTTATAACCTTGACCGAGTGTATTGGTTAGACATTTTGACACAACAAACGGGGAGATAGTTCTTGCATTTTTTTTCAGCTGTTTCGCAGTGGATGACATGGAATCTTGGGAAATTTTCTTTCGGTTTTTCAAAAATGTTCAGGAATTCTTCGGTGCGCCCTCTCTTTGAGAGAGGACGATCATTAAGTGGAGGGAAAGAAGCAAATGCCATAAAGTGTGTTTACATTCGGCAGCTATGCCAGCCGCCCACCAAGGAGCCCAACATGGGGACGCGACAGCACTTTGAAAGGGATGCCAACGCCAGCTGTATAAGAGCCACTATAACCGAATATAATGTGCCCAAGAGAGGACACATACACAAGGTTAACCCTCGCCGCCAGGAAAAGTAGAAGTAAATGAAAAGAGTAGAAGACAGGAAAGATTGAAAGTGAGAGGGAAAGACGAAGATGTGAGGGGAGAGAGAGACAGGAAAAGGCGACTGCCGATTTCCCCTGGGTGGGTCAGCCCAGGGGTGCCGTCTACGTGAAGCAAGGGCCAAAGGGGTGTGTTGCCTCCGCCGGGGGGGCCTTAAAGGTCCAATCACCCGGCGTCGGCTCAACCCCCAGGATCCCTCTTTCCCCGGACACGGCAATGCCACGCACGGCGAGGCGTGGGAGGGGTCGAAACCCCCCCTTTAGCTCGGGTCCGTGGTGTCGCCACACACCAAACGCCTGCTTGCGCAGACGCCCCTGCGGGGTTTTCTAGAGTTTTCAGTGCTTTCACCACGCTTAGGGAATCCGTGTAAACGACAGCCTTTTGTAGCTTTAATTGCTTAATGTGTTTAATGGCCGCAAGTATCGCATACGCTTCTGCAGTAAAGATGCTTGTATCGGGATGCAGAACGCCAGCATCAGAAAAAGATGGACCGACCGCTGCGTACGACACAGAAGTGCGAGTCTTTGAGGCATCTGTAAAGAATTCAGGACACGTGTACTTGTGTTGCAGTTCCAGGAAGTATGTGCGGATATGTATAATGGGCGCGTGCTTCGTAACTTCTATGAAAGACACATCGCAATCTATAATCTGCCACTGCCACGGCGGGAGGCCTGCAGCGGCAGCTACCAAACGGTGTTCAAAAAGTGGCACACCCGTTTCCTCAGCGAGGCCCCTCACACGAAGTGAGAAGGGCTGTCTCAACGAAGGACGGTGGTCAAATAGGACAGCACTGGACAGATCATTGATTATGGGATGTGAGGGGTGTTCCTTGTGTGCGTTCACTTTGAGATAATATACAAAGGACATGTAAGATCTCTGTAGGTGGAGCGACCACTCGTTCGATTCGACGTAGAGGCTGTCTACGGGGCTGGTGCGAAAAGCACCCGTGGAAAGACGAATGCCCAAATGGTGGACTGGGTGACGCATTTTCAAGGCGCTTGGTGCCGCAGACTGATAGACGATCGCCCCATAATCTAGGCGCGTGCGTATGAGGCTTTTATAAAGATTAATTAGACATTTTCTATCGCTGCCCCATGATGTCCGCGACAAGACCTTAAGTATATTCATAGCTTTCAGGCATTTGTTTTTGAGATTTTTGATGTGGGGTACGAATGTTAACTTCATGTCTAAAATTATGCCTAAAAAATTGTGTTCGGTTTTCACAGATAGCCGCTCACCGTGCAGGTCAATGCCCGGATCGGGATGGAGGCCTCTCTTTCTTGAAAATAAAACGCACGTGCTCTTTTGCGGATTAAAGCCAAATCCGTTCTCGTCTGCCCATTTGGTTACCTTATTCAAACCAAGTTGAACCTGCCGCTCGCACATTACGAGATTGCACGACTTAAAACCGATCTGCACGTCGTCGACATATGTGCGATAAAACATATTGCGTGGAATGTACAGATGCAAGGAATTCATTTTTATAATAAAAAGTGTGCAACTCAGGACACCACCTTGCGGCACTCCAGTCTCCTGGACAAATGTTCGAGACAAGACATTACCCCACTCGTACACGGAACGTGCGATTGGACAAATAGCTTTCGATTATGACCAGCATGTTGCCTCGGACACCTAAGTGTGACAGGTCTCGTAGTATGCCAAAGCGCCAGGTGGTGTCGTAAGCTTTTGCCATATCGAGAAACACCGAGAGAAAAAATTGTTTATGGACGAAAGCGTCACGGATTTGTGCCTCGATACGTAACAGGTGGTCAGTGGTGGATCTGCCCTCGCGAAATCCGCACTGGTGTGGGTCCAATAGGTTATTCGTTTCCAGGAAGTGTATAAGTCGGTGGTTAATCATCTTTTCGAAAAGTTTACACAGGCAGCTTGTTAGTGCGATCGGCCTGTAACTGGTAACGGTAGATGGATCCTTGCCTTGCTTTAGAATGGGAATTACAATGGCCTCCTTCCAGGCAGAGGGGATCTCGCCAGAAAACCATATGGCATTGTACAGAGAAAGTAAAGTATTTCGCGTTTCGAAGGGTAAGCTTTTTCAACATTTCATAGACCACACGGTCAGAACCTGGGGCGGAATTGCTGCAGCAGTTTAGCGATGTCTGTAGCTCCGCCAAGCTAAAAGGTTGGTTGTATGCCTCATATTTTGTACATTTGCGTTCTAGTTTCTGCTTTTCTATTCTCGCTTTATGCTGTTGAAAAGCGTCCGAATAGTGGGACGAGCTGGAGACCTGTTCGAAGTAGGCGCCTAGGAAGTTCGCCTGGTCTTCCAAGCTGTCGCCTTGTGTGTTTACGAGAGGGAGTGAATGTGTTTCTCTTCCTACTACCCTACTAACCATGTTCCAGACTTTTCCCCTCATGTGTATATGAATTGATGCCTGATAAGAACTTTTGCCAACTTTCTCTCCTGGCCTGCCGGCGCGTTCTCCTGCCTTGGGACTTTATGGTTTTAAAGTTTGTAAGGTTTTCCGCTGTCGGAGAGTCCCGAAGCAGCTTCCATGCTTTATTTTGCTTCCTGCGCGCATTTCGACATTCAGTGTTCTACCATGGGACACGTCGCTTGCCCGGCTTTCCAGATGTTTGCGGGATGCATTTAACTGCAGCGTCCGTCAGAAAAGCTGTAAAGAACTGTACAGCTGCATCTATGCTTAAACCAGATAGGTCGGTCCATTTAAGTCGAGTAATCTTGTAAAACTGTTCCCAATCAGCTTTGTCTGTGAGCCATTTAGGAACCTGTGGAGGACATTCATTTGATATTGGTGTGCTCAGAACTACAGGAAAATGGTCACTTCCAAAAGGATTATTTATGACTTTCCAGTAGAGCAGGGGTAGAAGCGATGGAGATACAATGCTGAGGTCTATGGACGAGTAGGTATTGTTAGCGAGGCTGTAATATGTTGGCTCTTTTCGGTTTAGGAGACAAGCGCCGGAAGAGAAAAGGAACTGTTCAATTAGGCGACCTCGAGCGTCGCAGCGAGAGTCACCCCATAGACTACTATGTGCATTAAAATCCCCTAGGACAGGGGGTCTCAAACTCATCTCAGGCAGCGGGCCGCAGGTCGGGGAATGTAGTCCCGCTCGGGCCGGGTCAGGGAAGAATGTAACAGCGGGGAAGGGGGGGGGGGGGGGTTAGTTGTTACACATTGTCAGCAAACGCTGCCATTGAAAAGAAAACATTTCCCATATCTCATATACGGGTCATTTCTGACTAAGATTTGGAGCCAGGATTCCATCCAACAACATGTCAATACCTATCAGCAAAATGAGTAAAATCTGGACGCCGATACTGAAATGCTGTTTTTGCTGCATGGTTACGCTTTAACACATGGTGACCATATGGGGTACCTCACGAAAACAATGCTTTAGACCAGTCATGCCTGTGTAGCTCACGAACGTACTTATTATGGAAATAAAAAAATATATGGGACGAACATAGCGATGTGCGGGCCGCACGCAAGAGGTTCGCGGGCCGCATGCGGCCCGCGGGCCTCGTGTTTGAGACCCCTGCCCTAGGACAAGATATGGTTCGGGAAGTTCATCTATTAAAGACTGGAATTCTTGTTTATGCAGTTGGTATTGTGGAGGTATATACAAAGAGCAAATGGTGACGAGCTTATTGAAAAGTACAGCTCGAACAGCCACTGCCTCAAGGGATGTTTGAAGTGGGAAGTGTGTGCATGCAATCCCTTGATTAACTATAGTGGCTACACCTCCGGATGATGCCAAGGCTTCATCTCGGTCCTTTCGGAAAATAATGTAGCTACGTAGAAAGTTGGTGTGTTTGGATTTTAAGTGTGTTTCTTGTACACACAGCACTTTAGGTGAATGTTTGTGTAGAAGTTCTTGGACATCGTCGAGGTTCCTGAGAAGGCCCCCTGACGTTCCATTGTATAATTTGTGTGTTCTTCATGAGAGTAAAGTAATGCTGTGTGTACGAGAGACAGGTATCTGTTGTTTAGACGGGAAGTCGGAACTCAGGTAACAGGGCCTTCATCGGGCCCCGTTATGGGCTTTTTTGTTTTCTTGGCGCGCTCCAAGGAGCTACGCCGACCTTTCGGTACCACGGGTACCGTGATGTCCATTGCCTCCTGGGAGGCACTGGATGCCCGCAGGTGCGGGCCGGTGTTTCGGGTTTCAGGCCTCGCTTGGTGAGACGAGGCCTTGGGATCTGACGACCGTGGAGTCGCCAGTCCCTGTTCGCGAGTTGGCGGAGTAGACTCAACTACTGCGGCCTTGGGGGCAGGCGCCACAGCCGACGGCTCTCTCTGTGGAGGCCGAAGGAGTGGCGGGGGCCGGTGCGACGTTGCCCCCCGGCGCGCCGCATCAGCGTAGGGTGTGTTGTAGAAAGGTGCGCACCTTTTACGCGCTTCCTTGAACGAAATGTTTTCCTTTATTTTGAGAGTTATTATGTCTTTTTCTTTTTTCCAGTTCGGACAAGAGCGGGAGTAGGCTGCGTGATCACCGTCACAGTTGACGCAGTGAGGTGTGATTGTACAATTATCAGAGGGGTGTCCTTGGTCTCCACATCTTGCGCAAGTTTCTTGACCTCGGCATGTCTGGGAGCCGTGGCCAAATCGCTGGCATTTGTAGCATCGTCTGGGGTTGGGAATGTACGGGCGGACGGCAAGTTTGATATAACCTGTTTCTATATCTGACGGCAGTACACTGGATGCAAATGTTAATATGAGATGCTTGGTAGGTATTTCTTTGTTGTCGCGTCTGATGATGATCCGTTTCACATCGGTGACATTTTGATCTTTCCACCCTTCTAGGAGTTCTTGTTCGGACAGCTGGAGGAGGTCTGCTTCTGAGACGACTCCGCGCGAGGTATTCATTGAACGGTGAGGCGAAACAGATATTGGAATGTTGCCAAATGTTGCTAGGCTTCCAAGTTTCTCAAAGTGGTGTTTTTCAGGTAGCTCAAGCAGGAGGTCACCGCTTGCCATCTTAGTTACCTTGTAACCTGGTCCGAAGACTTCGGTCAGTGACCTTGAAACAACAAATGGGGAAATTGATCTGGCTTGTTTGTCTGGGGTTTCACTATCAATGACGTGGAATTTCGGGAAGGATAGTCCGGCACGGTTAAAACATGATAGCTCTTCGGTGCGTACCCTTTTGTGAGGGAGACGATCAAGTAGACGGGGAAATGAGGGTGTTCCCATGATATGTTTGTGTGTTTCGGCAGCAATGGCGGCCACCCACCATGGAGTCCAACTAGGGGACGCTGAAGCACTTGTATGAGGCTGCTGACGCCAGCCGTGCATTGCCACTATAACCAAATATAATTACCCAAGTTTCAGCAATTACACAAGGTTAACCCTCGCCGCCAGGAAAAATCGGAAGTAAACGGAAGAGAGGAGAGGACAGGAAAGAATGAAAGTGAGAGAGAAAGACGAAGATGTAGAGAGAGAGAGAGAGATAGGAAAAGGCGACTGCCGATTTCCCCTGGGTGGGTCAGCCCAGGCGTGCCGTCTACGTGAAGCCGGGGCCAAAGGGGTGTGTTGCGTCGGCCGGGGGGCCTTAAAGGTCCAATCACCCGGCGTCAGCTCAACCCCCAGGATCCCCTTTTCCCCGGACACGGCTCAGCCATGCACGGCGAGGCATGGGAAGGGGTAGAAACCCCCCCCGTTAGCTCGGGTCCGTGGTGTCGCCACACACCAAACGCCTGCTTGCGCAGACGCCCCTGCGGGGAATTCTGAGCTGTTCTCCCACTTGTACGGTCGCTGCTTTTGGTGACGATGTCATCTCAATGGGAGTGCTGGCAGCACCGCTCTCGAATAACGGAGTAGGCACCGCCTCATTGACTCTGTTGCCATTTGTGCGCACTACCACACAGGCTTTGCAATCTGTCTCCCCTCGCTCACACAGAGATCAGTTCTTCCGTTAACAATCTCCTTTCGCTCAACACTGGCCTGTTCCTGAACCTCTGACGTTTGACTTATGTCCTCGGCAGTACATTGCACTCCCTTGCCCAAAACACCACGAAGAACCTCTTCGAACCTACATAGGTGCCGGCGGTCCAGCTCCTCCAGTGCATCCTTTCATCGCGCTCACCAGTTCGTTCTTCAGGCCATCCATTCCTCGTATCCCACCGCTGCCACCAAATGTAACGGTGAAATCACACGACGTCAACACAATATAAATGAACACTATATTTTCAACATAAACATGGCACCATCGCCCGTGTTTCACTTCGTCTTCCTCGTCTTTTTCCAATCAATCTGCTCGCCCGTGTCTTCTGGCTTTCCTCTTCATCGAGCTTGCTCCAACAACACGTAACAATATATATATATATATATATATATATATATATATATATATATATATATATATATATATATATATATATATATATATATATATATATATATATATATATATATATATGCATTTTCTTTTCCTCAAACAGTTAGGTTACAACTGAAAATACTTTAGTCCAGCTTTCGGTCGCGGGTTTAATCCTGGCCGCGGCGGTAGCATTTCGATGGAGGTGAAATGGTAGAGGCCCGTGTACTGTGCGATGTCAGTGCACATTAAAGAACACCAGATAGTCAAAATTTCCGGAGCCCTCCACTACGGCGTCTCTCATAATCATATCGTGGTTTTGGGACGTTAAACTCCACATATTATTATAATTTAGTCAGCTTTCATGTGTGAAGAGAATTCAAGGGGCTTGATGTCTCATGCAGTAAAATTGCACCATCATTAGCTATAGGTCGGCGAACTCACTGGGACTCATATCGAGCCGTGAGTCTGAGTCTGAGTGAGTCCCGGTGAGTAATATTTTGGTGAGTTTGAATCCGAGTGAGTCCCTTTGAAGAAATTTTGGTGAGTGCGAGTCCGAGTGAGTCCGGCTCAGGAAATGTTTGGCGAGTCTGAGTGCGCCATAGGTCGGCACTTTAAGGGCGTACTCACTCAAACTCACTCACCACAATTTTTTTCAGCCATCCCACTCACTCACGTTCATACTCACGCCTACTCACCCTCATGAGTGCTCACTCACGTTCACACTCACGTCCACTCACACTCATGAGTACTCACTCACGTTCACACTCATGTCCACTCACACTCATGAGTACTCACGTCCACTCGCACTCATGAGTACTCACTTCACATTCACACTCACGACTACTCACACTCTTGGGCACTAACTCACGTTCATACTCACGCCTACTTGCACTCGTAGGCACTCACTCACGTTCACACTAACGCCCACTCATACTGATGAGTACTCATTCACGTTCACACTCACGACTACTCACACTCATAGGCACTCACTCACGTTCACACTCACGTCCACTCACACTCATAGGAACTCACTCACGTTCACACTCACGACTACTCACACTCATAAGCACTCACTCACGTTCATACTCACGCCTACTCACACTCAAGAGTACGCACTCACGTTCACACTCACGTCCAGTCACACTCATGCATACTCACGTTCATACTCACGCCTACTCACTCTCATGAGTACTCACTCACGTTCACACTCACGTCCAGTCACACTGAGGTACTCACTCACGTTCACACTCACGACTACTCACACTCATAGGCACTCACTCACATTCATACTCACGCCTACTCACAGACACAAGCACTCACTCATGTTCATACTCACGCCCACTTACGCTCATAGGCACTCACTCACGTTCATACTCACTTATACTCACTCGTGGCCACTTATGTTAATACTCACGCCTACTCACACTCATAGGCACTCACTCTCATACTCACACTTACAGGCACTCACTTTCGTACTCACACCTCACACTCATAAACACTCACGTTCATACTCACGCCTGCTCACAGTCATAGGCTCTCACTCACGTTCATACTCACGTGTGCTCACACTCATAGGCACTCACGCCTACTCACACTCATAGGCACTCACTCAGGTTGATGATGATGTATGGTGTTTAATGGCGCAAGGGCCATTTGATGGCCAAAGAGCGCCAGGCAATGTGACAGGAGATGTGGACGATGATTATGGTAAGTGGCTGTATAAGGGCCTTAAAATTCCTCGCACTAAGGCGGGTAAAACACAAAAGTATTAAAATTATGAGAGTGAAGTGAAGTGTGTATATTGAGAATGAATGGCGAGTGGTAGTGATAATAATACTATGATGGAGATATATGGCTTCAGCACGAGTGCCTCGTCAACGCCCTTGAGTCCAAGGGCCAGGAGGCACGTGCTTTGTTTGATGTAATCACCGCAGCAGCGACCTCTTTTGGGAGGTCGTGCTACGGATTGCCTGGATATATCACATGGAAACTACGCACGTCTTTTAAAAATGCAAATAATGACTCATGTTTGAACAGTGGTTCCCTACCGAAGAACATTGATGGATGAAATGGTATGTGCTCTCGGTAGGGTGAGGGAAAGTGTTGTTTTCTAAGAGTGTCTAATTCTTTACACTGTATTACAATGTGAAGCACGGTTAGTGCTTCCCCACATCTGTCACACAAAGGTGGATCGCCACCAGACAAAAGGTATGAGTGTGTGCTGTGTGTGTGTCCTGTCCTTAGTCTTGTAAGTGTAACTTCTGTGCGACGTGATTTCGATACTGGCAGCCAATGACCAAGTTGTGGCTTAATAACGTGGAGTTTATTTTCTGTCTGCGTATCCCACGTGCTCTGCCAATAAGCCCTGACCTTTCGTTTCAGGAGAGGTTTCAGGTCAAGTACCGGGATAGCTATAGATGTATTGGCAGTGGTTGCGTTGACGGATGCAGCTAGCTGGTCTGCCAGCACGTTTCCTTGTATCTCGCGGTGTCCTGGCACCCAGCACACTACGACATGCTGTTTGAGTGAGTAGACTGTGCATAGGAGTGAGTAGAGAGATACAAGGACAGGGTTTTTGTGTTTTTTCAGGGTTTTGAGGGCTTTTACTACGCTTAAGGAATCTGTGTATATTACTGCACTTTGTAGTTTTGATTGTTTAATGTGTTTGACGGCCTGCAAATATCGCGTAGGCCTCTGCAGTGAATATACTTGTATTAGGATGCAGAGCGCCGGTATCCGAAAAGGATGGGCCGACCGCTGCGTACGACACAGAAGTGTGAGACTTTGAGGCATCTGTAAAGAATTCAGGACAATTGTATTTGTGTTGAAGTTCCAGAAAGTTATGTGCGGATGTGTGCAATAGGTGCGTGTTTTGTAACTGCTACGAAGGATACATCACATTCTATGACCTGCCATTGCCACGGCGGGAGAGGTGCGGCAGGAGCCATTAGACAGTGTTCAAGAAGTGGTACACCTATGTCCTCAGCGAGGCCCCTCACGCGAAGTGAGTAGGGCTCTCGAAACGAAGGGACGGTTGTTAAACAGTAGAGAGCTGGACAAATTATTGATTGCGGAGTGTGAGGGGTGTTCTGTGTTTCCATTACCTTGAGAAAATATGTGAAGGACATGTATGATCTCTGGAGGTGCAGCGACCACTCGTTCGAATCGACGTACAGGCTTTCGACGGGGCTTGTGCGAAAAGCACCCGTAGAAAGGACGAATGCCCAAATGGTGGACCAGGGTCAAGGCATCTTCAAAGCGCTTGCTGTCGCAGACTGGTAGATTATCGCCCCATAATCGAGACGCGTGCGTATAAGGCTTTTATACAGGTTGATCAGGCACTTTTTGTCACTTCCCCCACGAAGTGCGTGAAAGCACTTTTAGAATGTTCATTGTTTTTATACACTTGTTTTTTATATGCTTGATATGTGATATAAAGGTTAGTTTAGAGTCCAAAATTAGGCCTAAAATTTATGCTCCTCCTCTACGGGTAATCGCTGCCCATGCAAGTCAATTTCGGGACATGGGTGGAGGCCTCTCTTTCTGGAAAAGAGAACACAGGTGCTCTTTTGTGGACTTAACCTGAACCCATTTTCGTCGGCCCATCTGGACACCTTGTTCAGGCCCAACTGAACTTGTCGCTCACAGATACCAAGGTTGCAAGATCTGAATCCCATCTGTACATCGTCGACATAGGATGAGTAGAAGATGGTGTGTGGGATGGACAGACGCATAGAATTCATCTTGACAATAAAAAGCGTGCAGCTGAGCACCCCACCTTGGGGCACTCCAGTCTCCTGTACGTATGGTCGTGATAATACATTACCCACTCGAACACGGAATGTCCGATTGGACATGTAACTTTCAATTATTTTTAACATCGTACCTCGTATGCCTAAGTGTGAGAGGTCTCTCAGTATGCCAAACCGCCATGCTGTGTCGTATGCTTTTTCCATATCAAGGAATACTGAGAGAAAAAACTGTTTATGTACAAATGCCTCGCGAATTTCAGACTCAATGCGGATTAAGTGGTCGGTTGTGGATCGACCTTCTCGAAATCCGCACTGGTACGGATCTAATAATTTGTTTGTTTCAAGGAAGTGTATTAACCGGCAGTTGATCATTTTTTCAAAGACTTTGCATAGGCAACTTGTCAGCGCGATGGGCCTGTAACTTCTGACGGACGATGGATCTTTTCCTTGTTTCAGAATAGGTATGACGATAGCCTGTTTCCAGGAAGTGGGGATGATACCGGAAAGCCATATTGTATTATAAAGGGAAAGCAGTGTTTTTTGTGTTTCGTGGGATAAGTGTTTCAACATAGCGTATACGACACGATCGGACCCTGGGGCGGAATCGTTGCAGCAGTTCAGTGCTGCCTGCAGCTCTGCTAAGCGGAATGGTTCATTGTATGCTTCATTTTTTGTAGATTTGCTTTCCAGCCTCTCTCGTTCCACTCTTGTTTTGTATCTTTGGAAGGTTTCGGAATAGTGTGTAGAGCTTGATACGTACTCGAAATGTGCTCCCAGAGAGTCGGCTTGGTCTTCCATGCTCTCGCCCTTGGTGTCCACTAAGGGCACCGAATAGCCTGGTTGGCCTTGTACTTTTCTTACACTGTTCCATACTTTCGCCTCATCTGTGTAAGAATTTATGCCTGATATGAATTTCTGCCAGCTTTCTCTTCTAGCTTGCCGGCGCGTTCTGCGCCCTTGTGATTTGATTTGTTTAAAATTTATAAGATTTTCTGCTGCAGGGGAGTCTCGAAGACGCCCCCAGGCCTTATTCTGTTCTCTGCGAGCCTTGCGACATTCCTCGTTCCACCAGGGAACACGACGTTTGCCTGTCATCTTACTTGTTTCTGGTATACATTTAAGAGCATTGTTGATTATAAAAGCGGTAAAATACTCTACGGCAGCGTCAATGCTTAAAGAAGACATGTCCATCCACGAGATTGTCGTAAGTTTGAGGAACTCCTCCCAGTCGGCGCTCTAAAGCTTCCACCGAGGAGCCTGGGGTGGAGATTCGTTCCGTCTTTGTGTTTGGAGGAGTATTGGGAAGTGGTCACTACCATAAAGGTTTTTAACCACTTCCCAGTTAAAATCAAGTAAAATAGATGGAGAGATGACGCTAAGATCGATTGATGAATACGATTTATTTGCGAGGCTAAAAAACGTAGGTTCTTTTTTATTGAGTAAGCATGCGCCAGTAGAGAACAGGAAATTCTCAATGAGGCGGCCCCGCACGTCGGTGCGAGAGTCGCCCCACAGGCTGCTATGAGCATTAAAATCACCGAGAACGAGGTAAGGCTTGGGCAACTCATTCATAAAAGATTGAAATTCGTGTTTGTGTAGCTGGTAGTGTGGGGGTATGTATATTGAGCATATCGTAATGAGTTTGTTTGCAATTATAGCTCTCACGGCCACTGCTTCCAGTGCCGTTTGGAGCGGAAAGTGCTGACATGCTACGTTTTTGTCTAGTATGACGGCTACACCGCCAGATGATGCTGCTGCATTCTGGCGGTCTTTCCTAAAAACAACATACTGACGGAGGAAATTTGTCTGTGTAGGATTAAGGTGCGTCTCCTGTACACACAGCACCTTAGGACAGAATTTAGTTAATAATTCTTGTACGTCATCCAGGTTGTGTAGAAGTATTACAGGGCCTTTGTCAGGCCCTGTAATAGGCCTTTGTCTTTTTTGGAGCGGTCGAGAGGATCTCGCCGCTCCTTAGGCGCAGACTGCGCCGGTGGACTGGAGATGTCCATCGCGTCTGTCGAGGCGACGGACAGGCGCTCTGCCGAGCGCGGTTTGCGAAGGGTAGGCTTCGTCGCAGAGGACGAGACCTTCGATCCCACCGGGCCAGAGGTCGAGGGGACCTCTTTGGCTTGTGTGCTGCCCTGGCTGCTGCCAGGCTTCGCAGGGGCCTTCGGTGGGGCCGATTTCGGGGAAGGAGGGGCAGCCGAGGCTGCTCCCCCCGTGGGGGGCGGGTGGCGTTTGCCTCGGCACGCCAGGCGTGGTCCGGGGCATCGCCGGAGGCCGTAGTGGTGCTGACCCCCCTCGCACCACTTCGGCGAACGTGTTCCCTGCAAAATGTGGGGAAACACGCTGCCTGGCTTCACGAAAGCTGATGTTAAGCTTGACCTTTGTAGTGAGAATTTCTTTTTCTCTCTTCCAGGCCACGCAGGACCTGGAGTATGCGGGATGATCACCATCACAGTTGGCGCAGTGGACTGGTGAATTGCATTCATCATCTGCGGAATGGCCTGTGCTTCCGCATTTTGCGCATGTAAGCTGCCCTCGGCAGCTCTGAGAGCCATGTCCAAACCGCTGGCACTTGAAGCAGCGCCTCGGGTTCGGAATGTATGGTCTCACTGAGAGTTTGAGGTAACCTGTTACTATTTCTGTGGGAAGTGTTGTAGATCCGAAGGTAAGTATGAGGTGTTTCGTGGGAATTTCTTTGTTGTCTCGTCTTATTGTTATGCGCTGCACATGGATAACATTTTCGTCTTTCCAGCCTGTCAAGAGTTCTTCCTCGGATAGATCCATCAGGTCGTTGTCTGACACGACACCCTTCACAGTGTTCAGTGTTCGGTGTGGTGTGATGGTGATGAGCTGGTCACCAAATGCTGTTAGGTTACCTAGCCTCTGGTACTGAAGATGGTCTTTCAGTTCGAGAAGTAGGTCACCACGGGCGGTCTTGGTTGCTTTGTAGCCTGCGCCCAGTTAGTTAGTTAGTTAATTTGGTGTTTTATGGCGCAAAAGCAGCTGAGGCTATGCTGCGCCAGACACAAGGTGTTAAGAAGAGGGTAATGAGATGATGAAGTTCTAAAGCTTATTTAAAAAACCACATTCTTTTAGAAAGTTTAGCACGTCAGGCAGGGGTACTAGAGAGTCATCTCCTAACAGCAGAGCAGGGTGTAAGGGTATGTGTTGTTTGTATAGTATGCTGAAATATTTTTGTCTCTGTGTTTCAACGTCTGGGCATGTGATAATAATGTGTATTAGTGTGAGTGGTTCATGGCATTTTTCACAGATTGGCTGTTCTTCCTTTGTAAGTAAAAAGTTGTGTGTCAGGTGTGTGTGTCCAATGCGAAGTCGGCATAATATAACTTCGATAAACCGTTGTTGGTGACGGCAGGTCTTCCACTCACCGAGTATGGGCTTCACCAGGTGGAGCTTGTTATTCGTGCATGTGTCCCACTGTTGTTGCCATTTTGCTTTTAAAGCTAGACGAATTGTTCGCTGGATGTCTTTAAGGGGAATTTTCACTTTTGCTACTGTTTTGTGTGCTGCCAAGGAGGCATATTTATCTGCTTTTTCGTTTCCAGGTATCCCAACATGACTTGTGACCCAGCAGAAACGGATGGAAACTGCCTGGCTGTTTAAATATACCATGTTTAAAATGTCACCCACTAATGGCTCACATTCGGATTTTGTATGTAGGGCTTTTAGTGTGCTAAGTGAGTCGGTGTATATGATTCCTTTCTTGTATTTGCCAGCGATGATTTTCCGAACTGCTTCACTCAAGGCATAAGCTTCAGCTGAAAAAATGGAGAAACTACCAGGTACTCTCACAGAAACTGAACTTTCCGCTGTCGCAATCCCAATACCCACGTGGTTTTCTGTTTTTGAGCCATCTGTGTAAAATTCTTCGTAATCCCTATATTCATACTGAAGTGAATGGAATTCTTGAATTATGTGTTCTGGTGGAGTGCTTTTTTTTGTTGAAACGGCCTAGTGAAAACTCGCAAAGCTGTGACAGGTCGAACCATGGCGGCAGTCTTGGTGGTTTAACAGCGACGTGTAGTGCTCCTTTAGGGATGGTATAAAAGCGGCAGTATTCCTCGAAGCGTAGGACAAGTGGTTTGATTAGGTTGGGTTTGTTGAGGTAGTGTAAGCGCGAGTTACACTTTGTGGCAATTCCGTAGCAGATGTGTTCAGGTGACGATCTTATTCTTAAAACATATGATAGGGTTGGTAATGCTCTTCGATGACACAGAGGAGGTTCGTTGCATTCTACGTATAGACTTTGCACAGGCGATGTTCTGTAAGCACCACTGGACAGACGGAGACCGAGGTTGTGTATAGGGTCAAGACGGCGAATGTATGAGTCTCGCGCTGAGTCGTAGACAACGCAACCGTAGTCTAAAATGCTGCGTACAAGAGATCGGTAAATACGTATAAGGCAGAGTCGATCGGAACCCCAGTGCTTATGTGAGAGTACTTTGAGAACGTTGAGTGCTCTGTTTGCCTTAGTTTTCAGAGCGTTTATGTGTGCCAGAAAGTTCAGTTTTCGGTCGAATGTGATTCCTAGAAATTTGTATTCTTGTTTTACCGGCATTTCGATGTTGTTTAGTTTGAGAACAGGGTCAGGGAACAATCCTCTTTTTTGTGTAAAGAGAACAGCGGTGGTTTTTTGGGTTGAAAAGCGGAAACCATTTTGGTCGGCCCATCTCGTAAGTTGATTTATTGTAATTTGGAGTTGCCTTTCACAGGATGATAGGCTGGAGGCACGGCAGGCGATTTGGAGATCGTCAACGTAGATGGAGTGCATGACTGTAGGGGGTATAGTTCTGTTGATGGAGTTCATTTTGACAATGAAAAGAGTGGTGCTCAGAACGCAACCCTGTGGTACACCATTTTCTTGGACAAATATTTGTGATAATACCGTACCCAGACGTACTTGGAATGTTCTATTAGATAGGAAATTACATAGGCAGTTAAGCATTCTTCCGCGAATCCCCAAGTTTGCTAGATCTCTGAGAATCCCATATCTCCAAGTTGTGTCATATGCTTTCTCTAAATCAAAGAAGACGGCGAGACAGAGCTGTTTGTGTAGAAATGCTTGTCGTATTTCTTGTTCCAGCCTAACGAGATGGTCAGTGGTGGAACAGCCCTTTTTGTATCCACACTGGTGTGAGTCTGATGATGATGATGTGTGGTGTTTTGTGGCGCAAGGGCCATGTGATGGCCAAAGAGCGCCAGGTCATTGGACAAGAGATGTGAACAATGATAGTGGTAAGTGGCTGTATAAGGGCCTTAAAATTCCTCGCGCTAAGGCGGGTAAAACGTAGAAGTATTAAAATCATGAAAGTGACGTGAAATGTGTGCAGTGAGAATGAATGGCGAAAGGTCGTGATAATAAAACCATGATGGAGATATATGGCATTAGCACAAGTGCCTCGTGAACGCCCTTGCGTCCAAGGGCCGGGAGGCAGGTGCTTTGTTTAATGTAGCCACCGCAGCATCGACCTCTCTGGAGAGGTCGTGCTACAGGAATGCCTGGGTATATCACATGAAAAGTATGTACGTCTTTTAAAAATGCCAACAATGATTGAGGTTTGAAAAGCGGATCCCTACCGATGAACATTGATGGGTGAAATGGTATTTGCTGTCGGTAGGGTAAAGGAAAGTGCTTTTTTTCGTAGCGTGTCTAATTCATTGCATTGGATTAAAATGTGAAGCACGGTTAGTGCTTCACCACATCTGTCACACAGAGGTGGGTCGCCACCAGACAAAAGGTATGTGTGTGTGCTGTGTGTGTGCCCCTGTCCTTAGCCTTGTAAGTGTAACTTCTGTGTGACGTGATTTTGACAGTGGCGGCCAATGACCAAGTTGCGGCTTAATAACGTGCAGTTTGTTTTGTGTGTGCCGATCCCATGTTCTCTGCCAATAGGCCCTGAGCTTTCGTTTAAGAAAAGGTTTTAAGTCAAGCGCAGGAATTTCTAGTGATGTATTGGCAGCGGTCGCGTCGACGGATGCAGCTAGCTGGTCCGCCAACACGTTTCCTTGTATCTCGCGGTGTCCCGGCACCCAGCACACTACGACATGCTGTTTGAGTGAGTACACTGTGCATAAGAATGAGTAGAGAGATACAAGGACATTGTTTTTGTGTTTTTTCAGGCTTTTGAGGGCTTTTACTACGCTTAAGGAATCGATGTATATTACTGCACTTGGTAGCTTTAATTGTTTAATGTGTTTGACGGCCGCAAATATCGCGTAGGCTTCAGCTGTGAATATACTTGTATTAGGGTGAAGAGCACCGGCTTCCGAAAAGGATGGACCGACCGCAGCGTAGGAGAGAGAAGTATCAGACTTGGAGGCATCGGTGAAGAATTCTGGATAACCGTATTTGAACTGCAATTCAAGGAAGTATGTACGTATGTGTGGAATAGGCGCCTGCTTTGATACTTCCACAAAAGATACATCGCAGTCTATAAGCTACCACTGCCATGGCGGCAGATATGCAGCGGGAGCCATCAAACGGTGTTCTAAGAGTGGCACACCCGTTTCCTCAGCGAGGCCCCTCACACGAAGTGAGTAGGGCGGTCTCAACGAAGGACGGTGGTGAAATAGGACAGCACTGGACAGATCATTGATTGTGTAGTGTGAGGGGTGTTCGTTGTGTGCGTTCACTTTGAGATAATATACAAAGGACATGTAATATCTCTGCAGGTGGAGCGACCACTCGTTCGATTCGACGTAGAGGCTGTCTACGGGGCTGGTGCGAAAAGCACCCGTGGAAAGACGAATGCCCAAATGGCGGACTGGGTCAAGCATTTTCAAGGCGCTTGGTGCCGCAGACTGATAGACGATCGCCCCATAATCTAGGCGCGTGCGTATGAGGCTTTTATAAAGATTAATTAGACATTTTCTATCGCTGCCCCATGATGTCCGCGACAAGACCTTAAGTATATTCATAGCTTTCAGGCATTTGTTTTTGAGATTTTTGATGTGGGGTAGGAATGTTAACTTCATGTCTAAAATCATGCCTAAAAATTTGTGTTCGGTTTTCACAGCTAGCCGCTGACCGTGCAGGTCAATGTCCGGATGGGGATGGAGGCCTCTCTTTCTTGAAAATAAAACGCACGTGCTCTTTTGAGGATTAAAGCTGAACCCGTTCTCGTCTGCCCATTTGGTTACCTTATTCAAACCAAGTGGAACCTGCCGCTCGCACATTACGAGATTGCACGATTTAAAACCGATCTGCACGTCGTCGACATATGTGCAATAAAACATATTGCGTGGAATGTACAGATGCAAGGAATTCATTTTTACAATAAAAAGTGTGCAACTCAGGACACCACCTTGCGGCACTCCAGTCTCTTGGACAAATGTTCGAGACAAGACATTCCCCCACTCGTACACGGAACGTGCGATTGGACAAATAACTTTCGATTATGGCCAGCATGTTTCCTCGGACACCTAAATGTGACAGGTCTCGTAGAATGCCAAAGCGCCAGGTGGTGTCATAAGCTTTGCCATATCGAGAAACACCGAGAGAAAAAATTGATTATGGACGAAAGCGTCACGGATTTGTGCCTCGATACGTAAAAGATGGTCAGTGGTGGATCTACCCTCACGAAATCCGCACTGGTATGGATCCAGCAGATTGTTTGTTTCCAGGAAATGTAGAAGTCGGCGGTTAATCATCTTTTCGAAGAGCTTACACAGGCAACTTGTTAGTGCGATCGGCCGGTAACTGCTAACGGAGGATGGATCCTTACCTTGCTTTAGAATCGGGATAATAATGGCTTCCTTCCAGGCAGAAGGGATCTCGTCGGAAAACCAAACAGCATTATAGAGGCAAAGGAGGGCTTTTTTGAGTTTCAGAAGGCAAGTGTTTTAGCATTTCATATACGACCCGGTCAGAGCCTGGGGCAGATTTATTGCAGCAGTTAAGTGATGCGTGTAGCTCAGCTAAACAGAAAGGTGCATTGTATGCCTCGTGTTTTGTGGGTTTCCGCTCTAGCTTCTGTTTTTCAATTCTTGTTTTGTGTCGTAGGAAAGCTTCACTATAGTGCGACGAGCTGGACACCTGTTCGAAATGTTCGCCGAGGAAGTTCGCCTGGTCATCCAAGCTGTCGCCTTGTGTGTTTACGAGAGGGAGTGAATGTGTTTCTCTTCCTACTACCCTGCTAACCATGTTCCAGATTTTCCCCTCATGTGTGTATGAATTGATGCCTGATAAGAACTTTTGCCAACTTTCTCTCCTGGCCTGCCGGCGCGTTCTCCTGCCTTGGGACTTCACGTTTTTAAAGTTTGTAAGGTTTTCCGCTGTCGGAGAGTCCCGAAGCAGCTTCCATGCTTTATTTTGCTTCCTGCGCGCGTTTCGACATTCAGTGCTCCACCATGGGACACGTCGTTTGCCCGGCATTCCAGATGTTTGCGGGATGCATTTAATTGCAGCGTCCATGAGAAAAGCTGTAAAGAACTGTACAGCTGCATCTATGCTTAAACCAGATAGGTCGGTCCATTTAAGTCGAGTAATCTCGTAAAATTGTTCCCAATCGGCTTTTTCTGTGAGCCATTTCGGAACCTGTGGAAGACATTCATTTTGTACTCGTGTGCTGAGAAATACAGGAAAATGGTCACTTCCGAAGGGATTATTGATGACTTTCCATTGGAGTAGGGGTAAAAGCGATGGAGATGCAATGCTGAGGTCTATGGATGAGTAGGTATTGTTAGCGAGGCTATAATATGTTGGCTCTTTTCGGTTCAGGAGACACGCGCCGGAAGAGAAAAGGAACTGTTCAATTAGGCGACCTCGATTGTCGCAGCGAGAGTCACCCCATAGACTACTATGTGCATTAAAGTCCCCTAGGACAAGATATGGTTCGGGAAGTTGATCTATTAAAGACTGGAATTCAGTGTTTATGCAATTGGTAGTGTGGAGGTATGTACAAAGAGCAAATGGTGACGAGTTTATTAAAAAGGACAGCTCGAGCAGCCACTGCTTCGAGGGACGTTTGAAGCGGTAGGTGTGTACATGCAATCCCTTGATTTT
>JALIZH010025572.1:0-11628 GCA_030522465.1 Rhipicephalus appendiculatus
CGCTCAAGCTTATGTGTCGGATTGATTTTCCTAGGGAATAGGGTCGTCTTAATTGTTTCTCGTCGTCCCTCTTGCATTGATGTTAATAATTTTCCGCATTTGCTTGCCGTCCTTGGTATAAATGTCAATGCGGAGCTGTTCTCAATGAAATATTCTGGGTGTGAGGCCCTGCACATTGCTGTATTTGATTCCAAATGCAGGCGTGAGGCATGCTCAGATTTGTTACGCAATGACTGTTTTAATGCGGTAGCGTTAAAGAGCTCGTTTCGCGAAAATCACACTGTCGGCGTTGACGTCATTCGTTGAGGAAAAAATCGCAGTTGTCTATGAGCGAAAATTAAATTCGAGATAAATGCTAGGAAATCCACAATAAAACTTCGGCTTGAGTTGCAAGTGAACCCAGCACTTCTACGTGGAAGATAGACATTCTACCACAGAGCTACGCTGTTGCTTAAAACTGTTTCGGAAAGAAACCTTACCAGAATGTCATGTAATATGAGCAGTCTCCTTAACGCATGTAATGGGAGAAGCGTAGAATAGCACCCGGTGCCAAAACATGTGAATTGCGCAGCGAGCGGTTGGCCCCGACCTAATCAATCATCATTATCAGGAACAGCATGAACAAAGTGCGCAGCTGAGCAACTGCGTGTGTTGCCTTACGAATGTGTTGGGTACTTGGCCCATTCGCAGAAAAAATAATTATGGCGTAATGGGCACTTCGCAACTGCACTTGCAGTAGGCATTGTAGAATAGGAAATCGAAGTTGCCGTCCCCAGAATGAGCATCCTTTGTGGAAGTCTAAGTGAATGGTAGGAAGTGTTGTTGGGGTTTCGGCTGCGTGTACTTCTGCCGTCACCAACAGCACGCGTCGTTTCAGCCAATAACAATCGCGGTCAGTCGTGGAAAGGTGTTGCATAACCGCCGACATCGTGCATTTGCAAGAAGAGTAGTTTGCCAGGAGAGAAGTTTGCCTGAAGCGTAAATAGGATGAAATTGGTTTTGTAGTTCAGATTAGAGCCTACTGAATTTAAGTAAACAAGTTTCTGTTTCCTCCTGTGCAAGCCGTGAAGGTGAAAATCACTCATATGGGGCTCTATCAGCACCGGTACTTTCATCAAAGAGAAAGAATAATGCTTTATTTTCAATGAAATGGTTTGCAAAAAAATTCTGCGAAGACATCCGGATCCGTAGCCAAGACAAGGCATGTCGTGGTTTAATGAGCGAGTACAATCTTTATGCCCGGAATTCCATCACAAATCACATATTGAAATACGCTTATGTAAGAAAAAAAAAACTGAATTAATGTGACGTGTACACACAGTTCTGCGACATTAGTGTGGCGACTGGTAACTCCCCGATAGAAAATGTTTCCTAATGATTGAGTCATATTTGGCAGACATTTGATTAGGGTAGGAATACTCTCCCAAAATTTAGCACCAGCAAAGGGTATTGTACGACGGCCGTAAACAATGCGCACTATCGGCAGATTAAGGTTTTGTTGTTCTGCCTGTCGAGTGTGACCTCTGGGTTTTAATAAAATTGATAAGTGAAAGCGTACGTTTTCTTTTTCATTATTTTGTGCACTAATGTTGGGCTTTTGTATTGCCTTACCATATTAAAATCACTATGTTGAGGTTTCTGAAAATTCCCGCCGATGGTGCATTGTTGGGTGCTGATGCAATGGTTCGTAAAGCTCTTTTTTTTTGCAAAATGATAACGACTGAGCAATATGAGGCATATATGTAGCTCCATGATTCGATGCAATAAGTTAGGTAAGAATGGAAAATGTTAAAGCATAAAATACGGAATATGTGTACGTGAAAATAGTCACTAGCCTTAAATAATGTAAAGCACCCAAAGCTTAGTTTTTTACACAAATTGTCTATTTGAGATGTCCAGTGGAATAAATGGTCTAATGTGACGCCAAGGTAAGTATATGCGTCTACCTTGTCGATGCGAGTTTCTCCGATGTACAGACCTGTCTGCCACAGGCTGTCTGTCACAGGTCGGCGCTTCGCTAGATTTAAGGCGGCTTCGTGAGCGGAGCTGTTTGCGCACATGGGTAAGATGAGTCATTATCTAACTTCTGTGACGCCCCTGTTCGCCTCTTATCTCAAGCGAACATCAAGCGGTGGTAGTATTAGAATCGGTGATTCTGCGAGAAAAGCACACGTCCAAAAATGAGCAGCCATGTAGGCCCAAAGTTGTAATTTTAGCCAAGTTTATTGAATGCATAAGCTGGGAGCAGTAATGTATGAAGAACGTTAGATGAGCAGATGAGCGACTTTTCAGCACGTACTACAAACGCTCACCCGCTCGCTGCTTCAGACGAACGGTCTCACGCCAGCGTGGCTCAGAGGTGCGGTGGTGTTCACGTGTACAAAATCCGCTTGTTTTGGTGTGTTTTCACATCATTGTCAGTGAGGCGCTGGTTGCGGTCGCTAACAAGCGATTGAAGAGCGGTCGCTGTACTTGCCAAGCAGTGGATGGAGATACTTAATATCTTCACTTTGCAGTGGGATTGGCCGTCCGGGATTACCGGCTATACCGGAATGAATATCAATAAAACATATGAAGCCCTTCTGGTGCTAGTTTTCTAGAAAAGAAAGGAAGGACTTCACAGGTGAGTAAGGAATATATGTGATTACATATGCAGCTGCCAAAAGTGTGATATTTTCTTCGAATGGTACACTTATCATTTCTTTTGTTTCTCGAATTTCTTGTTCAATATGTAAGGTTTCTTAACTTTTGCGACTTTTCAGAAAGCGAGAAAACATTTCGCATACCGCTTCAGATTTATCCATCGATACGTCATGACCCCCACCTAACAATTTAGTGTACGTGAACGTTCCAATTTTGATCTCATAACCAAAGAGCTCAAGAGATGCATTGTCATTTCTATACCAAGGATTTTGTCTCGTTGTCTTCAAAGTTTCCTGCCAGCTCCAGGGCAGATTCTTTAAGGACTGTTCAATATTGGCTGCTGGAAAAACCGCATCCATTTGTGCCGTGTAGAAAAGGACGCGGGTGGTTTCGAAGATACGCTTGACTTTTCTTTCGATGTCTTGAAAGAAATTCCCCATTGCTAGTCGCATCGCAACCTCGCGTCTTGTTTTGTCGAGTGCCATATCGGAACCAACATGAATTATCTTCTTGAACTCATTGCTGCTGGCGTAATCGAAATACTTTTGAACGCACAGTGGTTGACGAGTTCTTGCAATACTTCCGTGATGTTCGAAACCGGTAAGCCCCTGAAAGATAGTTGTCTGACCGACAGGAGGCATGTTAAAGACAGTTTTGAACAGTTCATCAGCTGCCTTTGCTAATTCTTGCCGCTTCACCGAAGCTCTGATGATCTCAAACCAGGATGCTAAAGTCCTTCTGCCGTACTCGTCGAGTACACCAGATGTATAAAGATAATCAGCGGAGTCAACAATGTCCATCAATGGAAACACGAGTCCGACACCAAGCATGAGTCCCTTGAACCGGAGGGGGATATCTGTTTTCTTGCTTATGTATGTGGCCACTCCGACAGCAGCTCTCGCTGAAAAAAAAATAGTCGAGCACTTTTATGAAGAGAAGAATGTACGTTTTTAGATCGTGTTATACGTATCAGCAGTGGGGTATGTTTGATGAAATAGCCAAAGGAAGAACAAGGCGGTGCGGAAAGTAAAAAAAAGCTTGTTTTTTCTTTTAGTGACTAATGTTATGTTTCCCCAACGTTCACTTTTTGACGTGCGAGTGCATCATGGAAACAATCATTTATCAATTATTTTCGCATATCGCGTCATGTACTGAAGGCTGTTAGCGAGATTTACTTATTTGGTCGCTCTAGTGCAGGCAGACACTGCTGAAGTCGACCCTGCTCATAATGTTAAAGATCGTTCAACAAACTTTCACGAAACAGTTTCTTGACTTACATTTTCAAGTTACAAAATGCAAAACCGCATCTATTACAAAAAAAAAGACACTGATAAGAAGAATGCTGCACTCTGTAGAACTAACAAAAGCATGGAAATGAGACAAACGCCCTGTCTCGAATATAAAACGATTATGTAATTTGGAAATTACTGTTGTAAGTTGAGTATCACGCAACTAACCCTGTTACTTGCCGGCTGAAATGAGTCATGAACTTATGATCTCCATACCATCAAGAGATTAAGGACAGCGTGCTGTCCGGGGACACTTGGGTTCTGGCCAGACTATGGCAAGTGCGTTGATTCATTCTGCTGCCCGGTTGCGGCTGTTCCTTCTTCTGTTGGTCTAATGCCTCCCCTGTCAAGTTTCTTGGCCGTTCACTGTTTATGCTGTCGTGGCGCTCTGGCATACGTTGTTCTTTACTTGTAAAATATACTGTTGTTCTCTGGGGCATTCGTCTGTACTACTTCAACAACAGACAGGGTGCAGCAAGCCATGATGCTCACAATTTTCGCAGCGTGTGTCGGGTGTTTGTCATCTTTTACCGCAGTTCATTCCGTTATCTGTGAATCTATGCTCATGTTCGTTCTTTCTTCTGATCGGTTGCTAGGGGCACTAAAGATGGAACAAAGGATCTCCACAAACCGTCAAGTAACCGCTCTTCTTCTTATGTCGTTCACATTATTCAGATAAAATTGTGAAGAACAAACAGAATGATAGAATAAAAGAGTGGTCTCTAAGCCGCTGCTAAATGCTAAAAATTTGAGGCCTTTTTTATGAATGCTTGACACGCAATGGAACTGTATACGCAAACAATCACAGGGTATTTTATGCATCCGGTTAAGATGGCTAGAAGGCGAAGCTATCTTTTAACGCGATAGCGTTAAAGAGCTCGTTTCGCAGAAATTCCGGCGTCGGTGTCGGCGTCACCGGCGCCGACGTAGGCGTCGTAGGTTGTGAGTGAAAAATCATCATCTTGTCCCTGACCGAAAAATCGAGAAAGATGCAAATAAAATAAATAATGAAAATTTCCGGGCCCGAGTGAGGATCGAACCCAGGCCGTCTGCGTGGCAAGCAGGTGTTCCACCACTCAGACACGCGTCTGCTTGGAAGTACAGCAAGAATAACTTCCCCTGCTTGGAAATACAGTGAAAATAACTTTCATGCTTTACAAACACACGCGTCCTGTATATAGGTGTCACAATAAAACATGTAATATCGCAGTAATATTGCGTGGTACAAGCGTATATTGCCATCGGGCGTCAGAACATGTGAATATCACGACATCGGGGTTTAAAGCCAGCCACCCATTACAAAAGGCACACACGTTACTGCGCGTATTCCCTTAAAACCTGATCTGGTCAGCTTGTTATATCACTGATAAGTTCAATCTTATGCTAGTAGGACCGGTACAAGGACTGTCACTGGAAAAAGGGCGAAACGCCTTCTATAATCGCACTTGGTGAGCTCCTCGTGGCTCTATCACTGTTCCTCCGCAACTGCAAAAGCTGAATCAACGTGTACAAGATGCCACCTAGAAAATGTATTTAAAATATCGTTTTATAGGCGTATTCGATGTAAATTCTGTGCCTTCAGCAAAGTAAGTATTTAGTTCTGGTTAAACTTTTGTGTCCGGCATCTTTGTCCGGATGTAAATTATCGTGCATACAGTTCGGCGAGGATTTTTTCAAAGCTCTACTTCAGTGATGGCTTGTAGTTTCGCTGTGCATCCTAGTGTATTCGAGCTTTATTAGATTTTTCCTCAGTGCAGCGTGTAGCGGCGCTACGCCCGGCTGGATGATAACAAGGCAGATGCTGTCCGAATTTATGCGCAAAGTTTGTCGCCACCATAGCAACGCTTTCGCAGACAAGGTCTAAGCGCGCTGACCATGCCGTTGCGTGCGTTTCTGTATATCGGGCGTGCGTCACTTAGCGAAGTGAAAACTTCCATAATTTATTCGCAGAGTGTGTCGCCAAATTACACCCATCCCCCCACCGAGTGGATAGCCCTCAAGGCTTGTAGAAACCTGTGAAACGTACCTGACGGCCAGTGCGTGTCGTGACAGAAGCGGGCTGCGACGGCGGGGGTTGAGGGAGGACTCCTGTGGGTGCACTTGAATTTCCTGGTTCGTCGGAAGCGATGCATGAGGGCTTCAGCCGGTCAATGGAAACGCGGACGTCATTCTTGTTCACGTGCAGGGTAAACCTTTTGTCCTCGCAATGGACGACCAGGCAGGGTCCGCTGTAGGGGGGCTGGAAAGAGCTGCGTAGGTGTCGTCGTCGAAGAAAGCGTGTGTGCACGTTGCCAGATCCTTGAAAAAGAAAGCTGCAGGCTTACAGTGGTGAGCTGATGAGTGGAGGGCGGCGATGGTGCGTCGGAGCCGGGCAACGAAATCGGTGGAGGCTGGCGTCATGGCGTTTCATAGCAGTGAAGCGAGAAGGTTGCCTGGGAGATGAAGTGGTTCCCCGCAGACAAGCTCTGTGGGTGGCATGAGGACCTAGGGCGGCGTCTGGGATTGCCTCAAGCCAGGTTTAGCCCGGGTAGCACATGATGGCTGCTTTGAACTGTCGGTGGAAGCGCTCGATCATTCCGTTGGCGCAGGTGTGGTAGCTCGTGATCCTCAAATGCTCAAAACCGATGGCCATCCCAAGGAACCTGAAGAGGTGCAATTCCAACTGTCGTCCTTTATAGGTGGTGACGCGGCGAGGGGGGCTGAAGCGGTGAAGCGAGCCGGTGAAGAAGGCCGTGGCGACGTCCTCCGCGGTGATTCCCTCAAGGGGCCATTCCTCAGGCCACGCAGTATACCGATCGATTGCGGTGAGGCAGTTACGGCTAGGTTCAGTTGGGGGGAAGGGTCCCATGATGTCAAGGTGGGCGTGTTGAAGCCCACGAGAGGGCTGAGGGAATGCTCTAAGTGGTGACGTGACTTGCCTGGTGTCTTTAGTGTGTTGACATTGAATGCAGGAGCGCGCCCTTGTGCGGCGATCCTGATACCTGGAGGGCCAGACATAGTGGTCAGCCACGAGGAGTGTAGAGGCGCGTATGCCGGGACGGCCCAGATTCTCCATTTGGTTGAAGAGGCCGCGGCGAATTATAAGCGACAAATAGGGCCTGCTTCGTCCTGTTGACATGCTGCAGCAGATAGTGGTTGTCGACCCAGGAATGGGACTTGTTGCAGCTGTAGTGAAGATCCACCCTTAAAAGTTCCTGCAGTTCAGCGTCCGTAGTCTGAGCCTCGGCGAGTACGTCAGCTGTTACCTGCGAAGACCTTATAGCTGCCACATGTGAGAGCGCGTGGTCGACCATGCTGTCTTTCCTACTGACATGTGGGATGTTGGTGGTAAACTACACAATGAACGCGACCTGGCGCTACTGGACCGGCGGGAGTTTGTCACGACGTTGAGTGAAGGCGTAGATCAGAGGTTTGTGGCTGGTATAGATGGTGCAGCGCTGCGCTTCGATAATGTGGCGAAAGTGTTTAGCTTCTTCCTATATCGCCAGAAGTTCTCTGTAGTCGGGGAGGGCGTCGTCGTTTCGTCAGGGCAGCTTGCAAGGGATCGTTTTCCGAGCTGAAAGTTGCTTTCAGAACTCCAGGAGATGCCAGGTGTTGTTTATGCTTTGCATAAAGGTGGCACCGACGGCAAAGCTAGTGGCGTACTTGAAGAGCCTCAAGGAAGCATCTGGCACGGGATGGGTGAGAAGTGCGGCAGTCAGACGGTAGCTTTGCATTCTTCGAAATGTTGCGCCAGAGCTGGTGTCCCCATGATGGATCGGTATCTTCTAAGACCAGCCAAAGCATCAAGGAGGGGGGCCTTGTAGTTGCTAAACTTGCTTCTGGAGCGCCTGCTGCCGGGCCTGCTATTGCTGTGGAAGTGGTTGCACTTGTTGGTGAAGGGGGGCATGGTCTTCCAGGTAGGCCATTGCGGTGCGTTATGTTCGGTTTCCGGATCTCCAGTTGTGGGATGTCGAGCCTACCTAAGGACGAATCCCAACGAAAAAATGTAACAGCTGTTTATTCGTTCAGACGCAGCAGTGGGCTTGCATACCTACGCTACGCTTCTCTGGGTAGCGACGTAATGATCATATTCCAAGCCAGTAGCCACCGCCGGTAACACATATCTCGGGTGACGCTGCAGCGGCATTGTGTTTTATCGGAAACGCAGTGCAGCGTTTCCGATAAGACACAATGGCGTAACACTGTCGTGCAGTGTTACGCCAGGTGAGATGATGAGCGCGAATTCATGCGCACTATGTTTGACCACAGTGGAAACGCTTTCGCAGACGAGGTCTAAGTGCGTTGATCACGATGTTGCGTGTTTTTCAGTATATCGGGCGTGCGTAACTTGACTAGGAGAAAGCTTTATAATATTTTGCTCATTGTCAACGCGCATGGCTAACATGACTTGCTCAGTATTGCTTGAGCTGTGCTTGAGCTCATTCCCTCGGGGCTGCTTAGCCGCAGCTGTGTCGAGCCTTGATATAGAGTGCGTTTACAAAAAAACAAAAAAAAAAAAGCTGGAGCAAAAAAAAAAAAAAAGATTGCTGACCGGCAGTTACCTCTCTGAGGGGCCCAACAGGAAGCAGGTACTTTGCTGAGAAGGTACCCTGTTCGCAGCACGATGAGGCGCTGCCAAACCAGTCGGTACTCCGAACATATATGCCTACATCGATAAGAACTAAAAAACGTGTCGTGAAGGTCAGGAAGAGTTGCGTACGAGGATACAAATCTTTAATGCATTTCCAGCGCTTTAGTCAATTAGTAAAAAAAAAAAAAAAAAAACAAAAGCGTGCAGACGCGAAAGAAAAAGGGAGAGGTTGAGCACTCCTCAGCATAAGGCCTGTCTGCATCCCTATGTTCCTGCCCCCTGCTACACTTGGAAACCGCACGAGAAATTTATTAATGTGATAGCGTTAAAGAGCTCGTTTCGCAGAAATTCCGGCGTCGGCGTCGTTGGTTGTGAGCGAAAAATCATCTTGTCCGTGACCGAAAAAATTGAAAAAGATGCAAATAAAATAAATAATAAAAAAATTGGCCGCGTATCTGCGTGCTTCGCTGCAAATGTCGTCGAAAGACGATAGTCTTGTGCCGGCCGTACTCCTATGTTTTGCCTTGCCTCAGACAGCGCCTACTATACGTTGAATTGGCCGCATCTGGCTGGCATTGATTATATATAGGCGGTGCTGCGCGAGATATGGACGCCATCGAAAAACAGAGCAGGCGTTGCGTGAGTTATGGACGCTATCTGTTGCGCTATCGGGAAACATCGGCTTCGGAACTCCTAGCTTATGCTGCCAGGTGGCAGCACCATGGCGTCGTAGTGAAATCGATGGGCAGAGGGGTTTTTTGTGCACTGCGTCTCGCTTCCTTGAGCACTAGGATCTTTAAAATTACGTATCTGTAGATTTTGTAATAAAAGGAACATGCCTAGATGCCCAGAAAATGATGTAGCGCCTCAGATATGCGTAATATTTATTTTTTATTCGACCACGCTGAAAGTATGATCGCATACACCAGTTCAAGTTTGGTGGCCTTTAGACATGGAGTTAAACTTTGACCGGGTGGCTGAATCGTGTGACGTGCCGACAAACAAAGAAACACACAGACAGACCAAAAATTTCTCCGTTTAAGTATCCCAAGAAAGACTATCGTCTTTAAAAATGCTGGGTCCTAGTGAGGAGCGAACCCAGGCCGTCTCCGTGGCAAGCCGGTGTTCTACCACACAGCCACGCCTATGCTTGGAAATACTTCGAAAATAACTTCCGCTGCTTGGAAATGCAGTGAAAATAACTCGTGCTTCACAAACACACGCGTCCTGTGTACAGACGTCACAATAAAACATGTAGTATCGCAGGAATATTGCATGGTACAAGCGTACATTGCCATCGGGCGTCACAACACGTGAATATTATAACGACTTCGTGGTTTAAAGGCGGCCACCCAGCACAAAAGGCACACACGTTACTGCGCGTGTTCTCTTAACACGACGTAGTGGCCGGGTGCATAGCAAGTATTCACTCAGTGGTTGAAGTACGCACTAGGGACAAGATATCGCTATCGCGTTCAACTCTTAAAGGCGAAGTTTAAGGGTCCCCCAATTTTTTAGATGTGAAGCATCTTATGGCGAAGCTTAATCCGGTGGTGGTGGTGGTGTGCGGCGTGCCCTCCCCTACTGCGCATGCGCAAACCCTTTAAAAAATGAAAATAAAAAAAAACCTCCTCTCCCCCCTCTCTCTCCTCTAGGCATCCCTCCCCACGGCAACCACACCCTCACTGCGCATGCGCCTCCCCTCCCCTCTCTTCCCTCCTATGCTCCCTCCTCTCTCCTCTAGGGCATCCCTGCGCGCGCTCCCACTGCGCATGCGCGTCCCCCCCTCTCTCACCTCTCCTACGCTCCCCCTCTCCCCTCTAGGCATCCCCTGCCCGCAGCGTCCACACCCCACTGCGCATGCGCGTCCCCCCCTCTCTCTCCTCTCCTACGCTCCCCCTCTCTCGCCTCGCGACGCCGACGCACGCAGCGTCTGCTAGCGAGTTTCTTGGTTGAAAAAACCGACTGCTCGCGCTGCACAACCGTTCACTGTCCATCCCGTATATATGGCAATGGATCTTGACCTCCAAGGTGGTGCCGGTGGGAGATTTCTCCTGTGCGTTGTTGAACAATAAAATTTCGCAGCGTGCGCGTTAACTAAAAGCGCACTGCGGGTCTCTGTGTCCAGTCAGAGTCTTCTGTCTCTCATTGCCCATTAGCAGCGACTGGCATGTTCCAGTAAGAAACACCGCTCCATCACTGCGGGCTTTGCGCCTCCTCAGTTTTCTCTCCTGCGCAACGCTGCGATAGCGCCAGCGTCAATGCCACCGCCAGTGTAAGCGTTAGCGCCCGCTGCTTCACATCTACATATGGTTCCATTTAGCGGGAAATGGTGTAATTTTTTAATTAATAAACCTTATTTCATGATGATCATAGCCGCTCTCATCATAATCATGATTTTCCCCGTTATCTCCCTTCTGATAGCTGTCACAAGCCTCGCTCTCTTTTGAACGTCAGTGGACCCCTCATCTTTCGATTCCTTCCCCATTGTGCAAAACCTCAGAAACCAGCAGGATGCACTCGCAAAGTGTGTGAACAGTCACCGAAAGATTCCAGTAAATTAACCGTGTACCTACAGGCACGAATTACCATACTGACTTAGAAAGCGTAACGGACCTACCTCCATAAGACTCTCCAGCGATGTAGAAGTCATTATACCTGCACTCGGTGAATATTCTCAAGAAGCGCCTAATAAAGCGCCCAATCTGTAAAGCCACTTCTTCGAGCGTGCCAGGGTATTCTTTTTTTCACTGAAGCTGTACCCTGCTCCTGCCGGCTGGTCAAGGTATATGACATTGAAATCCCGTATAAGAGAATGGTTCCGTCGGTATAGCTTTCCATCAGCATCGATCCCCAAGGGCCCATTGGCAAGGAACTGACCAAAGAGCGAGGACACACCGGGACTACCTTGCAGCCACAAAAGAAGAGGTTTTCGAGCAGGGGTTTGCCTGCAAGTGATGAATACACAGAGAAAGAAGACATTGTACTAAAAAACGCATTGCTTGCTGAATTTTGACGTCTGCTTACTTACCGTCTTTACTCCCGGAAAATGAGGGACCAAATGTAGGTGCCTGTCAGAAGCACGTAATTGTTTCATCGCAAATTTCTATCCATTATGCGGCA